>MDKH01076378.1:0-18690 GCA_005239495.1 Nicotiana undulata
GGGTCATTTACATAACATGATTGTCATTGATATTCTCGGTTATTTCTGAAACATTCCTTATTCAAATTTTTATTTACGGAGGTTAAGTTCGTCCCTACCTCCTCAGACCGTAGGTTGTTTTCGTTACTTACCTGCACACTGTGTGTGCAGATCCAGGTGCACCGAGATTTGGTGCGGATCGGTGATAGCAGCTTATCTCTCAGAGCTGACGAGGTAGCAGCTGGCGTTCGCTGTCCCGTCCCTCTTTTCCTTATTTTCCCTCCTGTATTAGAAATTGGAAACCTAAGACCTCAGTATTATTTCTCAGTTATATTGATGTTAGTAGCTCATGACTGCGTGACTCCAGATCCTAGATTGATTGTTGGAGCCTATTTTCTTCTATTAGGCTGTTTTAAATGATTAAAATTTCTGTATTTCTATGAGTTGAGCCAATAACGAGTAAATTTCTCCAGTAAATGAACTGAGTATTGTTGTAGCGGTTGGCTAGCCTGGTTCCACGACAGGCGCCATCACAACCCGGAAACGGGTCGTGACATTAGGCCTCCATCATGCTAGTTAATTAAAATTATAATTCCTTTTCCTAATTGTGGTCATTACCTTTGTTCTTTCTGCTTAGTCTCTTGCTGATATTCTTCTGTACATTCTTGTTTATCATTACTGCTAGCATATTCCCTTTCTTGTCATTTCTATTATCGGTATTTCTATCATTTGGTTGGTACTCTTTTACGCATATACGGTGAGGATGAGATAAATGCACAAAAGGTGTTGCCGTGCCGTTAGATTTTATGTCTTGAGTACTTTATCACTCTATGAAAGTATATGAGGTGATTGTTGTGGTTCAGGAGCTTTCGTTCTAAGGAAAGAGTCGGTTGAGATGTTGGAAACTGTTAAATTGTGATTCTTCCTGATACTCTTTTATTTTCTATTACATTCGCATTGTGTACTCTATTCTACGATTCTGTCTTTTTGTTTTATTGTTGGTGTAAATTATAGTGTTCATTAATGAGTATCTTTTAACTAAAAGTCTCTTCACTACTTCGACGGGGTTAGTCAAGATACTTACTAGTACATGGGGTCGGTTGTACTTATACTGCACTTTTGCACACTCTGTGCAGACCGTTGGACTAGAGCTGCTGAAGAAGTCGGGAGCTGACTCAGAAGATGTTCGTGCATTCTGTATAGAAGCTGCCACTTGTCCGTGGTAGTGTTAGACATTATTAATTTGTCCATGTAGTTTTCAAACAGAATGTGTATTTATTCATACCAGCTTTGTATATTCGAAGTCTTAGAAGCTCAGTCGTACTGCCAGATCTTGGGTAAATTTGTAAAAGTTTCGATAAATCCTAATTTAATTTTCGATAAGTTTAATTGGGTGTTTCTTTTATTAATTGGCTTACCTAGCGGGTCAAGTTAGGTGCCATCATCACCTGTGATTTTTGGGTCGTGACAATCCTACTATCTATCAGAACCTAGAAGCATGAAATGCAGCGCTACCGGCAAAAGGAACGTCAGTGCAAAATAATGTAGCGAGTATGTAAGGATATAGAATAAATAAAAGCTGAAACTGAAATAAAGTACATAGTAAACAAGAAGCCAAAGAAGGCTCTGAGATATACTCACATGTTTCAACTCAACACAATGTAATATAGTAATACTATAGCTAGTCGACCACATATAGGGATCTGTGTATCTCTCACTGACCAAGTGGTCAAGCAATAGTAAATCCTCACTCACCATAAGGCTAGGCAATTATAAACTCTCACTGAGGTCAGGCAATAGTATCTCTCACTAACCAATTGGCCAAGCAATAATATCATTCACTGACCAAGTTTTCAGCCAACAAAAAATTTTCACTGACTGTAAGGCCATGCAATAGTATATCTCACTGATCGAGTGGTCTTGAAATCGTATCTCTCACTAACTAAGTGGCCAGGCAACAGAAAATTCTCACTGATCGTAAGGCTAGGCAACAACATATCTCACTAGCCAAGTGGCTAGGCAATAATATTTCTCACCGTACCAAGTGGCCAAGTAACAAAAAATATATGTATAAGATGATGTATACCATGTATGTAGTAGAATGTGTGAAGGTACATGTATATCTCTCTATCTCTTTCTAACATCATGGAACAACATGGAGTGGATAGGAATTCCTCTCACTATGATACGATGAGAACATATGGGATGATGTAACACCTAAAGAGAGATGAACTCTATGGTATGCATTTCTCTTATACAATTTGTCTAACTCTCTCTTATTATGGATTGCCAATGAAAGAATGGATAGCCTTTACATACCTTTGTTGCTTCATCAACGGCTCAATATACATATAAATACTGTCTGACATACTTCAACATACATTAAGACATTAAACTATGGTTAAGCTACGGAACAACTTAAAACGTATTTCTAATCTAGTAGATCATTTCTAGAAAATTGGGTTGCATCTCCCCTATAACTTTCACTTCCTCCTAATTTGAAATGACATCAACAATAACCATAACAACAACAACAACATCCACCACGTTATACCATAAAAAACCAGCAACTCAAGTAATAGTACAACGAGCGGCAATCTCAGTTTACGATTAAACAAATTATAGCATTAAACCTCGTTTCCTTCCAGAATTTATTAACAAAATTAACCACATAGTATTGATTTATTCATACTAATTTTCAGCCACAATACAACCTTAAACTCTTTGAGTTCTCTTTTTCTTTCTTTATATGTCTTCCCAGGTTGTTAGATTAAGATAAGAAAGATAATAATGGTATTGGATAGATGTCTTCTTCTTTACTGAGGGATTAGGTATGGGATACCATCAATTTTTTAATGGATTACCTTTACAATGACCCATAATATTCCAACGATACAATATAACAATACCTTAATGGAATCTCGTACATAACTTGTCAAGCGGCAAGTTTTGCTTATAACAAATAACACAACTCTTGCCTACACTCTTTCTTCCTTTAAACTTCATATCAGCAATATCAACATATCATATATAAGATATCCTCATAACTCCAGCAATATTAACATCACAAGAAAACCTTTAAATAATCTAACATCACATAACAACTCAATATACGATTCTCGGTTGTCGATTCACGTGTTCTAGCTTTAATGCGTATCCAAGACTTGGATACACTTAATATAAGGTGAAGAGGGAGATTCTTACCTCAAAACAACAAGGAAATTAAGAATCCAAGATTACTTCACCTTGAAGCAAAGAGGAGGAAAAGAGTAACACAATCTCTATGAACTTTTCGGGGTGTAATCATGTCATAAACTCGTAGATCTTGGTTGGGATGGTAGGGGAACCTTTAGAGAGTGTTTATGAGTATTTTGGGTCTGATCTAGGCGAGAAAATACAAGTTAAAACAAAGTGAAATCTCTCTTTATGAAACCTGAAAGTTTCCACCGCGTCAAGTAGGGCCCAAAGGGGTTACTTGTGCACTCTCGTGAAAACATGAACATCTCTCCACTTCGATGTCGTATTACCGAACGATTTAATCTGTTAGAAATTATACTTGTAGACTTTAAATTTGGTGGATGGATAACCCCGTAAATCCTAATATATTGGGATAAAAACTCAGTGATATTAGATCAAAATTAAAGTAAAATTATGAACGTAAGTTGCAATAACTTTTATCGACTTTTATTTTACAACTTGTTTGACTTCAAAACTTAACTTATGAATATTATATGATTCAATTACCTTAAAACGTGACCTCCTTATAATATTAAGCACTCCTAGTTTTACGCTCAAAATTATGGTTTATAATATCTTTGATTCATTTAACCTCAAACTCTCACGATACCTCCTTAACACTTATTTTAATCCATCATTATCTTGTACTTAAACTCTCTCGCTTATATTGATTCACTTAAGAGACATTCTAACACGAAATTACAGGGTGTAACATCCTTTTCCCCTTAGGTACATTCATCCTCGAATGTTAACTCTTAGAGAATTGTGAAATTTTTTCCAAAGTCTCCTCTGTAAACTGGACAAAACTAACATACACGCATGGCCAATATCTATAAATTGTAACACGTGTCCTCACACGGTCATCAATCATAAGTACTAAAAGTAAAAAATAAGAGCTCATCTCACAACCTATTGATTTCAACCAGGTTGTGCTGTAATATCCTATCTCGAGCTATATCTTCAGTTTGAAATAGGTGGGGTATTCAGATTTCATCTCCTCTACAGCCTCCCACGGCATTTCTTCGACGTTCTTATATCTCCATAATACCTTCACGGAGGCTACCTTTTTGGTCCTCAACTAATGGATCTGTTAATCTAAAATACGCACTGGAATATCCTTGTCAAGCCCCAAACTCGGGGAGCGCAACCGGTGCTCAACCGAGTGAACCCGACCGAGCAAGCCTGCTAGACACTTTCTATCCAACTCACTTACGATCAATAGAAGGCATGCTTTCATTAATTAGACAATAGGAAGATCATATGTATACATTACTAAATTATTTCATTAGTTACATCATGTTTAAGTTTCAAAATACATACATTCTTATGATAGGGTGGAGCAAGAGTCTAAGCATAACATAATCTGATGACCATCCTAACTCACATATACAACCCACATAGTGTTTATGGAGCCTTTAAATGGATACAAAAGAGAACGAAAAAAATGCCAGCAACAAGGCCCCGGCTATACCTCAAGTACAATACATAAGGGACAAAAGATGCATAACCCCGAAATGAAATGGGGCTCACCAAGACTGTTGGGAGGAGGATGCACTACTAGCTGCGATCAACATTGTTTGCTATAGAACCACCTACATCCATTTAATGATGTAGGGCCCCGGACAAAAGGGACGTTAGTACTGTTGAATAGTACTAGTATGTAAAGCTAAAACACCATCTCATTAGAAAGAACAATAATACAAGAAGGAAGTAATCATAAAATCAATAAAAAACCTTGAACAACACAACAACACCAAATTAAGGATCACATAAGCTTTCAAGTGAATTTTCCATAGCTTTAAGTTGGGACATCATTAGTATCGACACCTCATCCTTCACAATACCACCGTGCTTTTATACGGAGTTCGATCACGACCCGACCAGCTAGGTTGTCTCGTTGGAGACATACACCACAATAAAAATTTCCAATTTCAATTTACAGCACAGTACCACCATGTGTGCAGCATGGCATCCGATCACGGCCCAATCGGCTAGGCCGTCTCTCCCAAGACATTACCATTTTCCATCGATCCTCTCATTTCATATTTCTTTCACACACATCAATTCATCGGCACTAGTGGCACAATTGTTATATCATACCTTCGCTCTTGGTCGTATTGTGTAATGCAAGTTCTTTCCCACATTTCACATTATTATCATTTTCATCAAACAAGCCTTTCAATTCAAGATATTAAGTACACACGAGAGCAATATCAATCATAGGTATATAAAGACTTTCACATACTTTGGCATAACAATCTTTATTCAAAATCGACTTGAAGTTTAGGCACTTTAGCAAATATTCTCTATCTTTAACACATCCTCAAATGACAAGATAGCTTAATGAGGGCATTGACATTCATATTTCAGATACATTCTTGCAACACAAGCACATTTGGAGTAGCAATTTCTAAATCGATCAAATTGTGGAACTTACATCAATTGCATGGACACCAAGGGGGTTCAATTTCTAAGAAGAGGGGGTTTTAGCCATACATACCTCAATAGAGTTTTCTTAAATTCTACTATATAGAACTCTTAGCAAAATCAATCTATTTTAGGAATATAACAAGTTAAACAAAAAATTAGAACGACGATCATGATTCTAGCTCATTTGAGCACATTATCAAACACTAGTGTGCATTATGTTTTTAAGATCCTTTTGTGAAAGAATTAATAATCCCACACCCCATCCTTTATCATTTTTAGCTCACAATCCTCCTACACTCTTTTATCACACATGCATGCAAGATAACAACTCCCTTACCCAAGGATGGTTTTGCTAATTATCCATTTTTAGTAGAGATTTCGAAATTAAGAGTTAGGGCGTAGATTCTTACCTTTAAGGTGAAGACTTAGTTAACTTTACTTGATAATCTTCAAAAATTTGAGTAGGAATTGGTGGGTAAGGTTTAGGAATTTCCCTTTCTCACTCTTGGCCACTCCCTCTCTCTAGAAACATATGATGTTTCCTTCTAAAATGATCCTTGGAGGTGTTATATTAGGACTGGGCCAGGATAAAAATTTAGAAAAATAGGAGACCCGACTCGAATCTGCGGTCGCATATTGCTTCTACGGCCCGCGAAAAAGTGACGCTCAGAAACTGAACCAGTCTGTGGCTGATCTGCGGTTCGCATACCAGTTTTGCGACCGCAGAATCTCTCTTCCACATTTTTCATTCCGATTCCGCAATAGACGTGTGGTCCGCATAACTGATATGCGATCGCATAATGGACTGCACAATTGACCTTCAAATTTCAAAAAGTTTTCTGCTTCTCTTTGCGACCGATATGCGGCCCGCATAATGGTTCTGCGATCACAACCTGACCGCATAATCGCCTTCTTCAGCCAAAATTTTTAATCCACATCTTAGTGCAATTTTTGACCCAAAAAGTCTGAACCGCGGTGATCTTGTGAGCCGCGAAGAATTCCTACTATTTTATCCATTAAGCCTAACTTGGAACCACAAAATTTCGAGTTTGCAGGTAAAATTTTACGGGGCCCTACAATCCTCATAGTATAGATCCTCTATAATCTAAATGTCTTCTACTGGTACAACACGAGAAGGGTATCAATGCACTTTCGTAGCATGGATAATGGATTGATTTTAACTCCAGAGGCAATTCAATCTCATAAGCTACTCTACCTATCCGTCGAATAACTCTGTAAGGTCCCATATATCTCTAGTTAATCTTGACCTTCTTATCGAATCTCATGATGCGTTTCATAGGTGACATATTTAAGATTACCCAATCATCTATGGCTTTCCACACGTTCTTACTTAAGAATTTTTATTCTACGACCTTGGTCATCGTATAATTGTCACTTGTGATATTTTTCCTCCGATGGACTCATTCACTTATGCTCATAGAACTAAATATAATCCTCACCTTGGCTCTAATAATTCTTACTTTACTTTTCTTAAGCTTATTTATCAGCTTGGTACTTGTAACATTGCTCTTCAACCCATCTATCTCACCTTGTATAAATATATTATTCTCCTCTTGAGGAGTGGGTGCTTTAGGATAGGTTTCAACTTCATAACCTCGTATTATAGCCTTCTGACTTTTTTTTGATCTCGTAAAAACTTATACTTGAATTGTAATCTTAGTTCACTCACATTATTGATCTTTTAAATTGTTGTACTTTTATAAAGCTCACACATTTCTATTTTAGCATAGCTTATCCTAACAAACACTTTTGAACTAAATTGTCGATCTGAGAGTCGTTCATCCATGTTATACTTTATAATCCGCTATCAACTTTGAAGTACCGACTACATGATGTCGCTCGTCTCAAATCATGTATTCCTTTTTTTTTGTAGTATTCTTGATTATGACTCTGCTATCGTCTGTGTTCTTACTCGAATGATAAAAATGATGCTCCCTCGCCCTAGTAATGTCTCTGAGTCCCGCAATAATAGGGGCACATATTTAGTCTGTCATCTCCACTCTATTTTTTGTTATCTCTAATGTTGGTACTCTTCTAACTGGATTTACGATAGAGCTGTTATAGAATAGGTATCTTGTACTTCTATTATTAAGAGTGACTCTACAATGTTTCTAAGTCACAATTTCTATAATCATCTGGGTCTAATAATCGGATTCCTGATGTAACTCTTGAGCTTCCTCTTCCTCAGCCTTTAAGTAGGCTTAAGTTTTCTTCCAATGTGCAGCTCAAGGTATTAGCTATTATATTATTATTTCATGGACGATATGGAACATTCATGTTATAATCTTCTAACAATTCAATCCTTTGTCTATGACGTGGACTCAATTGTCTCTATTAACGTTATACCAGAGTGTTCTATAACTATAAGAATGTCAATATATACGATGCATGCATAATACACTAAAATCATAATATGTGTTCATAATGTAATTAACTCTGGATCATAGATAAAAAAATTCATTTTTGTGCCTTCTCAATTGTCTTTGAACATAAGCAGCTACTTTTTCTAGTTGTTTTTCCACTTGCTGCATGAATATCTTGCTTATCTTAGTGCCCACACATATTGGAATTTTCTAAAACTAATATTATCTCGAATATCACTTTTAATTTTACTTCTCGTTCATTAGCCACGATATGTGCCACTTTCTTATGGAGTGCACACAATATTCTAATAAGATCATTATTACAAGACCATTTCTTCTATAATATTCAACTTGTCAGTATTCTTAGGTCCAAGTCTTTTTCCTTATTTCCTCAGCTAGTGTTTTGTTGTAGTGCTTAGGGGAGACCCTATGACCCCTGTAAAGATGCACACTTATTACATCGTATTACCCGACAAAATTTTCATTGTTCTTGCTCGCATATAATTTTCCTAAGTTACTTACGCCCATGCCCTTGTGCTCGTAGGGTTACTTTTTAACTCAAATTTTGATTGTCTCACCGGTGACACTCTCTTTTATTTTTGTAATACTTAAATGGTCTCTTTAGCTACCCCAACTCCTATCTTAATATTTCTCAAGGATTATGATCTCGTATCTGCGAGACAGAATTTTCTATGTTAGGGTTCACTATGTTTATCTTGCATGATTTGCTTATTTATCTGAGACCTCTTGTCTAGCCATAACAAAAAACTTCCTGAATCAACCACTAACTATTCGTCGATCCATTCTCATATATATTATGCATAACCTCTCTTTTGTCTTAACTTACCTCTTGCACTGGCTCCTCATGTATCAAGTATTCATTCACATTTATTTATCAATTAATATCTTTGTTTGGAACCCTAACTGCCACTTTTTGGTATCGTGCTTGCATAACATTCTAGAGCCATGACATATCTATAGGATCTGAATAAATACAACTCATTCCTTTTGCCTTTTTACCGCATTCTTCCTTTAACATTCTATATTTACCTGAACCACTTAACTCCATCTTAATACTATATCACATCTCTTCCCCCCTTTAGGGGAACACTATCATTTAATGCTCTAAAGTTTTACCTGTAGATGTTTTACCACTTCATTTTCGGTATCATTTCACATTTTCAGTGACCCTTACTCGCATTGCAGTAACCCTTCTATACAAGGAAAAATGAATTTCTTATGCACGAGGGTGACACCTAATGTAACTGACACACTTAGTCCCTTAATCATAAGTTTTCTCACAACACTTGCTATAGGAAAGCATCTTCCTGAATGACCTTTAAAGCTATTCTTAAGTTATCCATACTATTATTGTCGGAACACGATCTCTGAAATTTTCACTATGTCGATTATTGCCGGATCCTCCGGTGCCTAATTCATGTTCGGTTAATATTATTTACTAGCCCATAATAATTTCCGTTACTCCAGGGGTCTAACTTAGCCTTCTGCTAATCACGTTGGAGTCACCAACTCATTTCTCAAAATAAGGATATGACTTTATGACTTGTACCCTTTTATAGTCTCAAGGCATGTCTCCTCATATCTTTTCCTTCACTTGACTATAGACTCTATCATCCTATCATATTTTGATTTGCTGTTATCACCCGTTTATCTAATCTTAGTCATAATGATGCTCTTTTCGTATTCTCCTACTAATGTTGATGTCTATTACCTTATTCTGAAAATGTTAACAAAATATTCTTTCGCTTTTAGATCCCCTTGCTCCATGTTATTGTCTCTTGGTTCGCCTAACATTCTTGCTTTACTAAGGACGGGAGCCATACTAAAGTAAATATTTATTCCTTCTAGGATTGCAGTGCCTATATTCTGAACATTATGTACATTCTAGTATTCATATCTAACTATAATATTTTAGAGTGCACCACCTAGGTGTCTCACAAGAAGAACTATTATCACGTTTACAATATCCTTAAGAAATATCAGCTAATGCTCCATCTACCATTTTGGATTACTCTAACCCCAACTTAATCCTGATATCACATTCTTCTCTTAAACTATATATCTTAGCTCCCATAAGTTATAACTGAGATGGGTGTGGCCAATTTTACATACCTCTATTAGTAAAGAAAGTAAACTCACAATACTTATATTGCTCTACTTGAATTGTAAATACTGATAATCTTCACTAACTGGGTACCTCGTACCTTTCTTCACCTTGCTTCTTTTACCTATTAAAACTCCTATCTACCTTCTTATGCTCTCATAGCTTTTTACCATATGGGTATGCCTTAGGGCTCCTTGTTCACATCTTAGTACACACATGATATGCTCAAGACCTCACATTTACTCATCATAAGCATGATGAAAAATCGAATTCCTCTGACTCACCTCTTCCACAACCACATTCAATCTCTTATCAATTGTCTTCTTTCTAGATGTAGGCATCATTGTAATACAAAGAAAATAGAATTTTGAGTTTGACTTCATACAATTGAGTTTCATTGCATAATCTAGAGTAAGAAAAAAGAGTGACAATCCTAAATTCCCTATAGCCTTTAGATTAGAAATGTGGTGCATAACACACCCACAAACAAGACTATACTAGACACGGCTTGTTGACTCCCTAAGACAGACCTTCTCTGATACCAATTTTTTCACGCCCCAAACTAGGGGAGGCCTGGACGGCACCCGGTGTCATACTTGAACCCAAGCGTACCATTTTGTAACTTTAACTTTGGGATAACCTTCAACTTAGGCCGACAATGACTACCTACAAACAGACAATACCAACCAAGGCCGATGAGGCCATATTCTAAATCATCTGAAAATAACGTCAATCTCATGAAGGGTAAACATACCCAAAGCTCATATACTTAACTGTGTAGGCCGACGAGGACGCCATACATGTCTACAATAACAGTATGAAAATGAGCATATACAAGGGTCGGCAAGGCCGCTACACTAATATACAAAGTCTACAGTATTCGCTTACAAGACTCTATAGATAACAGAATTGTACCATAGTCGGGACAGGGCCTCAACCTACCCATCAAACCTATATATACAAAATGGACTCATAAATCTAGACATGGCAACTACGGATTAATGGATCTTACCAATCAAGTTGATGCCCGACTCTGTCTACTGGAAAGGTCTATCCAACTGTCTATCAGAATATGTAGGCATGAAATGTAGTGCTCCCAAAAAATGGGATGTCAGTACGAAATCATGTATTGAGGATGTAAGGCAATAAGATAACAAAAAGCTGAAACTGACCTGAAGTATATAGTAATCTGGAAGCCAAAGAATGCTCAGAGATATACTTAACTGTGTAGGCCGAAGAGGACGCCATACATGTCTACAATAACAGTATGAAAATGAGCATATACAAGGGTCGGCAAGGCCGCTACACTAATATACAAAGTATACAGTATTCGCTTACAAGACTCTATAGATAACAGAATTGTACCATAGTCGGGACAGGGCCTCAACCTACCCATCAAACCTATATATACAAAATGGACTCATAAATCTAGACATGGCAACTACGATAAACTCTCAATGACCGTAAGGCCAGGCAACAATAAACTCTCAATGACCGTAAGGCCAGTAAATATAAACTCTCACTGACCATAAGGCTAGACGATAATTGTGAACACCCAATTTTTGCCTAGTCTGATGAATTTTCTCCTAGGATAGACGTCTTAGTCTGCTGAATCTTTCTCCTAAGATAAGAAAACCTAGTCTGATGAATTTTCTCCTAGGATAGACGTCTTAGTCTGCTGAATCTTTCTCCTAAGATAAGAAAACCTAGTCTGATGAATTTTCTCCTAGGATAATTTAAAAAAAAAAGAGAAAAAAATAATTTATTTATGTCCTCAAAAATACGCATTGGTGCAATTTGTTTAAAGGAATGATTTTCTCAAATATAAAAAAATATATATATATTTTAAAAAAATCCTTCTTGGTTCGTTTTAGCAAAGGGTATACAATTCCCTGGTTTCGTTTTCCAACATAGGGACTCCACTCCCTAGTTGATGCTAGCATAAGTTGATGCCGACATAACTCGATGCCAACATAAGGTCTCCATTCCCTAGTTGGTGCCGGCATAACCCGATGAATCTCATTTCCAGACACCGGCATAACCCGGTGATCTTTTCTTGACGACAACATAACCTGTCAATTCTCTTCCAACATAGGGTCTCCAACCCCTAGTTGATTTTACCTTTGGGAATAGGGTATCCACTCCTTAGTCTAAAATAACTCCGGGTGCACTGCTCCCGGCTTTTCACCGCTTTCAATAATAAAGTAGTATAGATTTCCTTACAATAACTCACGAAATTTTCCTAGTGAAAACTGGGGCAGAAAATTTCGTTCGTTTGCTTTTTGATTTTGTGCAGATTGCATTTTTAGGACAATGAATTCGAGACGACCAAAAGAGGACGTCTCAATTCAGAATAAAGAAAAGAAGAAAAGAGAAGACCAAACCCAAGGTGTAGAAGCGGAAATGATGTAGACTGCCCAAGACAGATCGAAGTCACAAGCTATGCATGCCCTTTCTTGATCCAGAAAGTTGAAGAAGATTGAACTAGTGCCTACAAATAACAAGCATCAAGATCCAGATCAGAGTCTATACAAAGAAGCAGCCAAGATTCAAGGTCAAGCTTCAAAAGACTCATAGATAGGAATCTTGTAACTCGTAGTTGATAGGTTTTATTTTAGTCTTTTTCATTATGATTTTGGTGTAATAAGGAGCTCGACAAGCAGTAAGCAGCAGCAACAGCAGTGAAATCACAGCTTCCCAGTAGTCCCAGCTACCAAAACTTCCAAAACTACACTGACCTGATTCCTTTATAGCCAAGGATATGTAGGCAACCTCCGAAGCAAGGTTCGGTCAAACTTTTTCAAATGCTTCCAAATGGAATGCCAAACGGGCAAAAATTGCTCATAATTGCTCACTTTATCTTTTCCCGAAAACTCTTCGTGTTCTCGAGCAAAGAGGGGCAGCTGTGAACACCCAATTTTTGCCCCGCATGGAAATTACTCCTAAAAATAATCAAAAAATAACTTTTAATGAATTTTAGGAACTTTTATTTATTTAGTTTCATTTCATGCATTTTTAATATTTTAAAATCATAGAAAAATCATAAAAATTATCACATTTTTCATTTCATGTAATCTTAGGTTTAATTCGCATTTTTAGAAATTAATTACCCTTTAATTGATAGATTAATATATAAAAGTCACAAAAATATATACATTAGCTTAATCAATTAGTTTATTTAATTATTTAAAATGTTAATTAGGTCGTTTTGATAAAAGAAATTTAATTAGTAGTAAGATGACTATTTTTGTAAGATAAAATTTGCCCTTATTTCAAATTGACCTAATTTCAGGGCCCAAAATCTCAGGTCCAACCAAGTTCTCACATTCCAACCCTAATCTGTTGTTCTATATAATAGAGACCTAATTTTAAGAAAAAGAGTTACCCATCAACCCTTTCTTCTTCTGGACCTCCTTCTTCTTCTTGAAAAATTACAACACACACAGAAGGGGAAAACGGAAAAGAAATAATAGCAAAAGGAAAAATCGTAAAGAATTTGGGGTTTAAAGGAAAATCAGGCTTCTGCCTATTCTTCGATCTTCAATTTTCACTTTAAATCCAAAAAAAAAGATCTGCTTCTTCACTTCAATTTCCAGTTGTGTCTCGAGAGAGATGGAGTTTGCTTAAGCTCGACGTTGTTCGTGGTTGAACTTTTCGGTGCCGAATCAAGTTCTGGTCTGATGTTTTCTGTTCGATTCATTTGCGGCATCTCGTTGGAATTTTGGGACTTGAAGCCAAGTTCCCGTTGAATCTTCTACTGTTATTTAAAGAGGATTTCGGCTTTACAGTGGTGCGGTTTGTCCTTTGATGCAAATGGAGTGGAAATTTGCTACTTGCAATTGTTCCTTGAATTGTTGAGGTTATACTTCTTTTCTAATAAAATCACATATACTTTATTCACTATTTATTAAAGATAATGAGATCATTTGAATTTTTTTTAAAAATAGGAGTAAACATAAAGAACTTTTGTGTTCACATTTTTTCTGTTGCTTTAGTTTATCTTATTTTGATTCGTTTGCGTTTGAGTTCCCATTTTGTATTTCTGTATTTTATTTCATTTGTGTTCATGTTTTGTGTTTGTGTTCATGCGTTATAGTATTACATTTTGTGGTCACGTTTTGTTTTTCTTTGCCGTAACAAGCTCGTCATTGTTAAACCTTGGGTTGCATTTCAAGATCAATTGAAACATCGTGATTAGGGGTATGGTTCCCGTGGCTTAGTCATGAATACATTTCCAAAATTCGAGTGCACGCCGGCGTGACTCGACGCCTAACTTCAAACAATAATAAACAATTAACATGTTGTAAATCGCGGGTCACGTGGCGCGATTCGCAATGTGTCCAAATCGTAAATTTGAATTCGGATGTGCATTTCATGTGACCCAACCATAATTTCGAAGATTAAAATAAACATATCACGAATTGCGGGTGCATTTCATGTGACGCGGTTCGCAACATGGACCAAAACGACAAGTGCACGCCATCGTGACTTGTCCTAAGATAAATCCATAAAATATCAAAATGATTTACATGTATACCTCGTAAGGCTAAAAATTACTTCTTTAGATAAAAATCCGTAACTTAGAGAGAATAATTGAATATCACCTCAAATAGGCATTTTAACCGTCATGACCATATTCGTGATTACGTAATCTACACTCGGGTGTGGCAACTCATGTCCCCGACTTCAACTCAAAATCATAATAGAAATCACGTGTTGTGATTGCGGGTGCATTTCATGTGGCGCGATTACAATGTGTCCCAGAACACAAGTGCACGTCATCGTGACTTGTTCCAAGATAAATCCATAAATATTAAAAGCGGCTGAAAGTGAAAAAGGCTAAATGCACAATAGGCTAAAACATGTAAATAATCAGATAACTTAGACCAAATATTAATAGTTAAGAGACCGTGCTAGAACCACGGAACTCGGGAATGCCTAACACCTTCTCCCAGGTTAACAGAATTCCTTACTCGGATTTCTGGTCGCAAACAACTTAAAACAGAGTCATTTTTTCCTCGATTTGGGATTCCTAAAATAAACCGGTGGCTTGGGACACCATAATTATCCCAAGTGGCGACTCTAAATAAATAATTAATCCCATTTCGATATTGTCACTTTAATTGGAAAAATTCCCTTATTACCCTTTATTAATACGGGTAGTGAAAAAGGAGGTGTGACAGCTCTGGCGACTCTGCTGGGGATTTTACCCAGAATCTCTAGTTCAGGGTTCAAGAATTCGAGTTTATATAACTATTATATATTGCTTTCATTATCTGATTTTACGTGTTTAAACCTAATGTGCTAATTGTCGCATTTACCGCTTTGATATTATCTTAACTGCGTATAAAACTGTGTTGAAACCCTTCTTCTCCCTGAGTCTTCTAAATCATCTGGGAAGTGTGCACTTCGTGTGACTTCTTTTTTGTTAGAGTCATCCAAATTTTAGAATGAGGTACGGACAAGTTGCAAAGCCGGTGAAGCTTCTGTATTCCCGGTACGCTGCCCCGACCTCGGCTCGAGCTGTCCGCTCGGTTAAGCCTTGTCTAGAACAAAACCCTAGGATATAAACCTAGTATAACATAGCCTCATGCCGGATCCCTAGTTGGAACGATTATTTGCATCACGTGCATTTGACTTAGGGGACTCAACACATGGGTTGGGTCCGTTTAGGACAGGTGAACCCGAAATAAAAGACCATTCTGATGCATCTTACCTGCTATGTGTACAATATTTTGTTTCGGCTTGTTTGTTGACCGAATAAAGAAAAAATAGCATAAAAACCAAGAGTGAGATAGGATAAAAAATTTACCCAATTTTTGAAAACCCCGATACTTGAAAGTGTCATGAAACTCTGCCAAAGTTTTTGAAAGATGCAGAAAGAGAAAATGTATTTAAAAAAAAATGAAAATAAGTTAATATTATGTTTCCCCCGTTCCGTCAAAATTGGCAGAACTATGCGGATCTGATTCTCACCGGATGTGAGATACGTAGGCAAACCTCATCGGTTCCGGCCCCTATTTTTTAAAAAATCCAAAAATATTTTAAAGAAGTATTTTATAGAAAATCTCAAATAAAGTAATAAGAGGTTTTTTTTTAAACCCAAATTTTTTTTTCTTCGTAGAAATCTTTCATTGAAAAGGAAAGAAGACAAATCAAATTAAAATTCAAAAAAATATTTTCTGCCTTTTTATTTTTCATAATTTTCAAACAACACCAAAAAAGTATGTTTACTTCCTTCTGTAGAAAGTCTTTCTTTTAGACCCAAATAATTAAAAATAAATCCCAAAAACTATTTCGTTTACTTCCTTTTGTTATTTTTAAAAAAAATACAAAAATATTTTCTTTTAATTTCCTCTCAACATTCAAAAATATGTTCATTCTTCTTGCAAAAAATTGAAAAGAAAATTCAAGATTTAAAAAATATTTTCCTTTTTCTTTAGAAGTATTTCATTCATAAATTCAAAATAAAAGTCCAAAAATCAAAAGAAAATATTTCTTTTCTTCTTTAGAAGTTTTTCTTTCGAAAAAAATCGAAACAACAAATTAAACTCTTTCTTCTTTATGAGTTTTTCTTTTGGAAATTAAAAAAAATCAATCAAAAAAAAAAGAGTTAGGTAGGTTATTTACTTTATTCCCAATCTTCTCGAACAACGCAAGATCTGATTCATGCGGCGTCATGATACGTAGGCAATCTCCATCGGATTCGATCACAACCATTAAAAAAAAGTGAAAGAAAAAGAAAGTGAAAGAAAAAGAAAGTGAAAAAAGAAAAGAAAGAGGGAATGATAATAAGGACCGAGTGAGTCCCCTCTAACATGTTTTTTGTTTTTGATTGTGAAAAAAGTTGAGGTGGTCGGTTTGTGGTAAGCTGTAACATAATTCACAAGGTCCAAGAAAAAATGCCAATGATTACTCACATTGAAGCTGTTACGAGTGCTCATGAGATTCAAGGTCAGAGGGTTCAACAAGAGTCTACTCTGGCTGAGGAAAATAGAGTTTTGAAACGGAAAATGGTTGAAATCTGTCAAGCATGGGCCAATGGCCAAGGACTGCCCTTTTCTTCTCATAGTTTACCAGAGTTCACACCCATCTTAACTACTGCCACTTCGGTCTCATTGCCTGATCAATCTTATCCACCTGGGTTCAGTCCTTATCCCAACTGTATAACTACTGTTAGAACTTCTGTTACGTGCTCCCAAAGTGTGCCATTGACAACCTGTGATGACCCAAAAGGTCATCCTAAGTAATTCCACCTAAATCTGTATTCTGAGGCCTCGAAAGTCTCCGTTAATCTCACCTCGATATGCGTGCGCAGCCCGGGCAGGTAGCCAGGAAGCTTCCATGTGAAAATTTGATAAAAATGGGATTTTTGAATTGAATAATTGAATAAAGTTGACTTTGGTCAACATTTTTGGTAAACGGATCCGGACCCGTGATGTGACGGTCCCGGAGGGTCCGTAGGAAAATATGGGACTTGGGCGTATGCCCGGAATCGAATTCCGAGGTCCCAAGCCCGAGAAATGAATTTTTAAAGAAAATTGTTTTCTGAAAATAATAAAGACTTTTGAAAATGAATAATTATGTGAAAACCGTGCTACCTGGCCCGCATTGCGGTTCCGGAGCCCGGAACAGGTTTATTATATGTTGTTTGTCCTATCTGTGAGATTTGGTGTAAAACGGGTTTGATTTGATTGGTTTCGGATCCAAATGAGGAAAAATGGAGTTAATAAACTTGTGGGGTTTCTGAAGAATTTGAAATGTGGCTTGAGAGGTGATTTTATGTTCCCGAGGTCCGAATGAAATTTCGAGACCGTGAATAGTTCCGTTGTGTCGTTTATAACTTATCTGCAAAATTTGAAGTCGTTCTGAGTGGTTTAGGCCGGTTCGGCGCGTTGAAGTGAATTCTAGAATTTCAAAGTTCTTAAGTTTTGAATTCAGGGGTTTTGGAGGGTGATTTTGAGTTTTAGCATTGTGTTGAGTGTTCCGTGGGCTCGATCAAGTCCGTCTAATGATTTAGGACTTGTCGGTATATTTGGTCGGGGGCCCGGGTGGGCCCAAGTGCCTCCCGACCCCGCGTGAGGCCAAAAACTAGCAAAAACCACTGCTGGTGCACAGCAGCTGGTGTGACCGCAGGTGCGGTTGCCCAGCCGCAGGTGCGGGACCGCCCCTGCGGTCCCAACCTCGCAGGTGCGATCCCTAGCCCCCTTGCCCAAAGTCCGCAGGCGCGAGACTCAGGCCGCAGGCACTTGACCGCAGGTGCGGTCCAGCCTTCGCTAGTGCGACTTCCAACACAGGTGCGGCTCTTCCTTCGCAGGAGCGGGACAGCTGGTGCGGCTCCCAACCCCGCAGGTGCAAGCCCAGGGTCCCAGGCCCTTTTCCGCAAGGGCGATCGCTTTCTCGCAGGCGCGAGACCGCACCTGCGGTCCTATGGTCGCAGGTGCGGAAACCCCTGTTGGCAATCCTCTTAACATGTCCAAAATTTCGGGTTTTCCTCATTCCTTCCATCTTCAAACTCCATTAGAGAGCATACAA
>ML265661.1:751-21567 GCA_005239495.1 Nicotiana undulata
GGACTGCCCAGCAGTTTCCGCACCTGCGACCTTTGGATCGCAGGTGCGGATCGCACCTGCGGGAAATTGGCCGCCCCTGCGAAAGGATGCCTGGGCACTGGGGGGATTCTCGCACCTGTGGGAAATTGGCTGCACCTGCGGTTGACCTGGGCCCTGGGGGAGGTCGCGCCTGCGGGCCTTTGTCCGCGCCTGCGAGAAGAGGGATCGCCCCTGCGGCTGGAGCCGCACCTGCGAAGGGATTTCCGCTGGTGCGAACCTCGCGCCTGCGGCTCATGGACCGCAGGTGCGGTCACACCAGTAAATTCCCACCAGCTATGAGTTTTGCTGGTTTTTGACCCCGATCGGGGTCCGGGAGACCCCTGGGCCCACCCGAGCCCTCGACAAATTATACCAACGAGTCCCAAATCACATGACGGACTTGCTCGAGCTCCCAGAACACTAAAAACATCATTCAAACCAAGAATCACTCTCCAAAACCCCTTAGATCAAACTTAGGATTTCAAGAAAAATTTAAACGGCTCATCAATACGCCGAACGGGTCTACACTGCTCGGAATGACCCCAAATTTTGCGGACAAGTCATAAATGACTATACGGAACTATTGCCAGTTCCGGAATTCCATTCGGACCATGATATCACGAGGTCCAATTCCAGGCTGAATTCCAAATCACATGAAATCCTGAATTCCAATTCAGGTGCCGAAATACTCCCGGGTCATCAGAAACCCGAGGCGAACACACTCCCAAGTCCGAAATCATCTTCCGGAGCTACTGGAGCTGTCAGAACTCAATTCCGAGGTCGTTTGCTCAAAATGCTGCTCGGAACCAAAATCAGCCAAATAGGCTAGCCTTAGGGAACCAAGCGTTCCTGAACTGGCCAAATCACTTCTGAATCTCGAACTACCTGCCCACACAAGTCATAAGGCACGAGTAGTCGCTATGGAAAGAGTCATTCACGGGAACGGAGTCCCAACACACAAAACGACCGGCTGGGTCGTTACACCGGCCCAAGGAAGGTCCATCCCGGATATTACAAAACACAGGTGACACAGTCACCTAGTACTGAGGAAAAAGGCCAATCCATCCCCACGGAGAAGATCCATCTCCGGAACATAAACCCCACAGAGAAGATCCATCTCCAGAACGTAAACACCACAGAGAAGATCCATCTCTGGAACATAAACACCACGGAGAAGGTCCATCTCCGGAACATATCATTCGGACAAGATCCATGTCCAGGGAAGATCCATCCCTAAATATCTGTGCGCTCACTGGGCTGTAAAGACTCCGGAGGGGCTCCTAAAAGCCCAAGCTATATCAAGCCAACGAAGGCATGATTCAATGATCGCTGCGGTGTGCAGTCCAATCTCATAACTGTCTCAATACCAGGCTCTTGGCCTCACTCAGTCAATACCTTTTTCCAGTCTCACTCATATGGCTCACAGATGTATAAATCAACCCAAACAATGATAAGTATGCATGTAATTAACAATTTCTGAGACTGAGGCATGAAATATACTATAACAGGACTGCGTACATGGAAACAATAATCATAAACAAAGACATCAATAATCGACCGTTCCGGTTTGAATCTTCAATCAATTAGGTGACTACATGTCACAAACATCTCGTCGTAAAGCCTTCACATTTATACTTAGCATGATTCTATTGCGCTCAAGGTAAACGCAAACTTCACAGTACCAATATCAACCTGAGATAACCATTAGGCAGTGCTGTGGGATGAGCCAGGCTACAAATATCTGGTGTAAGCTCACATGCCCATCACTTGGCAAGTGCGTCACCTTAATTAACATCAAATATCAGACAGTTTGGGGTTTCGAACCCTCAGTTCCAAGTTTGGAAGCGTTACTTACCTCAAAACCGTCTAATATACTACTCCGCAATGTCCTTGCCTCAAAATTCGACCTCCGAGCGCTCCAAATCTACCAACAATCAAGTGTATATCATTATTATATGCTAAGGGGTGAATCCCAATCAAAATTTATCAAGAATACTCAAAAATCCTAAAATTGGCCAAACCCGACCCCCGGGCCCACGTCTCGAAATTCGGAAAAATTTACAAAACTGAAATCCTTATCTTCACCCGAGTCTACCCATATCAAATTTACCAAAATCCAACCACAATTACCCCTTCAAATCATCAAAAGAATCTCCCAACTTTTCTTCCCATTTTTCTCAATTTCTACTTTGATTCCACAAATTACATGGAAATAATCAATATTAATTCATGAAATTAGACCAAAAACGATAAAGGAATACTTACCACAAGACTCCCACTGAAAATCTCTCCAAAATCTCCCTTTTCCTGAGCTCTCTAATGGAGTTTTTGAAAAATGGCTAAAAACCCTCGTTTTTGAACTTAAAGTTTCTGCCTAGGGATTCCTTCTACGTGATCGCAGACATACAGTCGCGATTGCGGAGAACAACTCTGCAACCTCACTCATTAACCCTACGCGATCGCAAATGACACCACACGATCGTGATACACCATGACCCACACTCATGCAATCGTGAATCATAACACGCGATCGTGAAGAACAACATGACTCCCTTCCTCACGCGCCTTTTTACTCTACGCGATCGCGAGCTTCCCCACGCGATCGCACTGGACAACTTCTGCACCCCACGCGATCGCGACCCCCTTCATGCGATTGCGATTCACGAGATTTTTGACCTTCCCCAGCTAGGCCTACGGGATCACAAGCTTCCTCCCGCGATCGCGTAGAAGGAAACCAGATGAAAAACACCAGAAAAATCCAGCAACTTCCAAACTTGGTCTGTTAACCACCAGAAACACACCTGAGGCCCTCGGAACCTCAACCAAATATACCAATATATCCTAAATGATCATTAAAACTTAGTCGAGCCTTTGAAACACCAAAAACAACATCAAAACTCCAAAATCCCATCGAATTCAAGCCTATGAACTTCCAAATTTCTAAATTCCACCAACTACGTCGAAACTATCCAAAACACCTCCGATTAACCTGAAATTTTGCAGACATAACCAAAATGGCATTATGAACCTATTCCAACCGTCGGAATTCCATTCCGACCCCGATAGCCTATTCCCACTGCCGACCGGAAATCGCCAAAAACTAACTTTCGCCACTTCAAGCCTAATTCTACACCGGATATCACAAAATTATTTCGGATGCACTTCGAAGTACCAAATCACCTAAAGAAGCTAACCGAGCCATAAAATCCTCATTCCGAGGTCGTTTACCAATAAGTCAACTCTCACTTGACTTTCCCAACTCTAAAACTACTTTTAGAGACTAAGTGTCTCAATTTCTTCTATGACCCCTCCGAACCCGAGCTAACCAACTCTGACACATCATGAATAGTATGACCCAGCTATGACAAGGCAGACACAGTAATAAAAATGCAAAATTCTACGGAACGACCGACCAGGTCGTTACAGATTTGCTTGGGGTTTGTTTGAAATGTTGATTAGAGGTTGTCGCTAAAGCTTTGGACAATTTGATGGAGATTTTGCAGTAGAGTTAGTGAATTTTGGGTTGAAATATAGTTGAACCATAGAAGAAGACGAATTTGTATTCTATACCCAAATAGTGTACAAATATACCATTTTGGTATACAATTCATTCCAACTATATACCCTATTAGTATAGTATCATATGCTAGTTGAATCATTTTTTGGTTGTATTAGTTGCATTTAATTGGTACAATATTTGATTTTCTTTTAATAATAGTAAAATAGTACAATATCTTGAAATGCTTTATTATATTAATATGTGGTACACTATTTTTATTTTATTTTTCTCTTTATGCATGTGTGTTATGTAATAGTAGTATAGCCATATAGTTGTCGGAAATTAACCATCAAAATTGTATACCATGTTGGTATAGTTATATGCTATATTGGTATCATATGATAGTTTGAACATTGTTTTGATTGTTTTAGCTGCATTTTAAGTGAATTCTATTATGAAATTATTTATATGAACATGATTTGCGGTGCTGGAATTCTTGTGTGCCGATGGACATAAATTATGTGTATTATGTAATAGTTTTTATAGTTGTAGGCAATTGTTGGAACGACCCCATACAACTATATACTCCTGTTAGTATACAGAATGAGCAAGTTGTTTTGCGAATATTTAGCTTGCAATACGAGCATGTAATTTTCTCATACTTTAATTGCGTCCTTTAATATTTTTGTGCAGTAGTATAGTCGCAGATAGTTGCAACAATATTCTAGAGAAATCATATGCTCTGTTGATAGACATATATACCATATTGGTATCACATGGTACTAGAAGTCTTTTTTGCTACTTATACTTTTATTGCTTTTTTAATATTTTATTGTCATTTTTATTCTAACTAGTATATATGGAGATTTGGTTATTGTAGATTATATTTTCTTGCTCTATAACTGGTTGTATTACTGCTAATGGTAGAGTGTGTACTGATATTTGTAGCGAAGGAGATCAAATTTTACATGGCAATCACGTGTTGATTCTTAGAATCTAATTGTATAATTTATGATGCTCAATAGTAGTCAGTGGGACATTTAGTGAATTAGATCAAGTGACAACTGATATTATTTCAGTTTAATAATTGAATTTAAAAAATAAGAAATAAAATAAAATAAAAGATATATTATACTAGTTATATAAAAAAAAAGGTGAACAAATATTTACTATATCAGTTATATTTTCTTATTGTATAAAAAGGATAATAAAAAATAGCGAAAACAATAAATGAAATTGGATTATGAAGAGAAAAAGAATATAAAAAAAGAAGTTAAATGAAATTAGAAAAGGAAAAAAGAAAAAAATAAGAAGAAAACGAGAAAAAAGAAAAGAAACATAGAAATAAAAAAGAATTAGAGAAAAAAGAGAAATTTTTCTACAAAAACTACTATGGGTAGGAGATGTAATTAGTTTGATGGGTAGGACAATAAATGGGTAGACAAGGGTAAATTGTTTAACCCAAAAAATAGTTTTCAAGGTCAAAGCAATTATTTTATGTGACGGGCCACAAGCAACCGATTCAATCCGAAAGATATAATATTTGTTAATACAAATTGATAAAGAAGTGCAAAATAAATTCAATGACAGATAATATAATAAAAATAAAGCAGAGAAGAAATAATTCTTATTGAATAATCCTTGATAGGATGTTGAGCCGAACGGAGCTTGAAGGGCCAAACTGTGGCTAACTTGAGAGCCAGATGATATGAATTACAATGTATAGAATTTTAGAGAAGAAAGTTCGATCTGTCACGACCCAAATCCTAATTCAGGTCGTGATGGCGCCCAACGACGAGGTTAGGCAAGCCAACATGGATGATACTAAGTGTTACCCTTCCTATTTGATCAATTTTTCCAATGTTTACCAGTTTTAAACAATTATNATGCAACTATATGACTATACAAGGATAATATATATACAAGTCCACAGTCTGAATGAAATAGACGGGAAAATGACAAAAAGAAACTTCAGGGTGCTTCCAGGGATCTCCAGGAAGAGCAGCTCACTGTGAAGTCTAATCAACACAAGTCAGTATCTAGCACCGACCTGATAGTCCGATGTACCAGCCTCCGGACCTGTACAGTCAAGTACAGAAGAAGAAGCGCAGCATGAGTACATAATAAATATGTACCCAGTGAGTATCCCGTCTAAACTCGAAGGAGTAGTGACGAGAGGTCGACTAGATACTCGCTAAGGTCCAGCAATATAATATATAACGAGATATAGCAAAAGCAATAGGCATGTGAATCAGTAAACAACAAGTACATATCAAGTAATGTAACCCAGGTAAATATCAGAAAAATGAACAGCAAAGTACCAAAATCCTCTCATAACCAATACCTGACAATCTCGTTACAAGTGACTCAGAACTCAAGTGATCATACACATACCAGGACAAGACAATCAACCGGAGTCATAAGGGTGGTCATAAGGATTGAGGTCATAATCTAACCCACGAT
The DNA here is from genome assembly GCA_005239495.1 of Nicotiana undulata. Classification (NCBI taxonomy): domain Eukaryota; kingdom Viridiplantae; phylum Streptophyta; class Magnoliopsida; order Solanales; family Solanaceae; genus Nicotiana; species Nicotiana undulata. The sequence continues at coordinate 6,732 of ML265661.1, forward strand.
CGCGAATCATACATGCGACTCGCGTGCTGACTCGATATAATAAGCTGACCCATGATTGCGCATCGTACCTGCGACTCGTGTGCTGACTCGATAATGATAAGCCGACCCACGATCGCGCATCATACCTGCGATTCGTGTGCTGACTCGATAATAATTAGTAATAAGCTGACCCACGGCCGCGCATCATATATGCGACTCGTGTGCTGACTCGATAACAAGTGCATATATATATATATATGTAAGTACATATGTGTACCAACTCAACAGTGAACTTAATCGAACTGTGCCAATGCCAATGATAGATCAACTGGGGTTAAATCATAATGTTCCGCATTTCCATATCATCTCTGGAATAATATGCAATTCACAACACATCCAAAAGTACAAATAGAGCACATCGAGTCATGTTTGTGAATCCTAAAGTTACCCGACATAGTAGACTAGTAGCCACCTACGGACTCTCGTCACTTGGTACGTACGTAGCCCCCGCAACATGTATATACAGTAAATAGAGTACCTATGGGGACAATTCCCCCTTACAAGGTTGGAAAGGAAACTCACCTCGTGTCTTATCTCCCTCTCAGACCAAGAACGCGCCCGCAACTCCGAACTCTACACCCGAGGACTCGTAACTGGAGTAGGAAAAATCCGTATTATATTTTTGGAAAAGATTGCACCGTACTTCCTTAGGATCGCAAAATATCATGTTGCTAGCGTGCTAAGAAATCTCGTTGGATTTTGGTTGAAGAATGAAAATCTTCACTTCCACAGTGAACTTAATTTGCTACAGAATAATTTGAAGTAGGTAAACATTGGGTGATCGTTCGCTGCTACTACAATTCAAATTCAGTTTGAAGTTATATCATGTTTCTGCTATGTAAATAGCAATCACGTTATATCTCCTCCAAGATGGAATTATATGAATGCTTATCTACTTTGTTCTGAGCCTTTCTTGAGCCTTGTAGAGATTCCATTAAGAGTTAGGAATGTTTCTTTAAATATTTGAGCGTGGCCCCTCCCTTTAGCCAGACTTGGCCACAAAATGCATCAAACTTTTCCACATTTCATGTAAATTCAAGAGCCACCTTCATGTAAAATCCTTGGATGCCACGTTGAGGGGGTAGTGTCCCCCTTAATACTATCCACCAAATATCTTAATTAATTTGTTAATCCTCACTAATCTAATAATTAACCAATTATCCACATAATTAAGAATTATCTCAAATTACTTAAAATACTACTCACTTTCAACATACTTTATACACTTTACTATCATGGTCATATAGTACCTTGCATGGTACTAGTCCATAATTATCGGGTATTATCGCTCGACCCGTATTTTATCCCAAATTGGCCACTTTCAACAAAACTCGTTTTCTTTAATTCGTGTACCCTTTATCCTTCATGACACTAAATTTTTCAAGCAAGTCATAAATGACATACCGGAACTATTACCGGTCCCGAAATTCCGTTCGGACCTCAATAACATAAAATCACGTTCCAAACCAAATTTCAAATTTAAGGAAATTCGTATTTCTATATTGGGCGCCGAAATGCTCTCGGGTCATCGAAAACCCGTTACGAACATACGCCTAAGTCCGAAATCATCATACGAAGCTAATGTAGTTGTTGTTTGCTTAAAAATATTGACCAAAGTCAAACTTGGCCAAAAGGCCAACCGTAAGGAACCAAGTGTTCCTAAAGCACTCTAAACACTTCCAAAATCCGAACCACCCGTCCCCACAAGTCATAAATCACAAGAAACAGCTATGGAAAGTCTCGAGGTAGGGGAACGGGGTCCTAATACGCAGAACGCCGGTCGGGTCGTTACACGATCCCTGATTGTGATAAAACTATGTCTATTTATAGGGATAAATTTAAGTAACCATTATCCTTGAATAATGGGTCCATTATGAGCATTTACTCAACCCATCCATTACTTTTGGAAGACTTGTAACAGCTGTGTAAATGCTGGAATTCATAACTGATGAGTTAATTTCGTAACTGATGAGTTGATTCCATAACTGATGAGTCAATCCCGTGGCTGATGAGTCCATCTTGTGGCTGATGAGTCAATCCCGTGGCTGTTGAGTCAATCTCGTGCCTGTTGAGTCAATCCCGTGCCTGTTGAGTCAATCCCGTGCCTGTTGAGTCAATCTTGCAATTAATTTCCTTGTTCTGGCCGTTATAATCATTTATTACATTTATTGCACGTTACATAATTGATTTGTAACTGATGGAGTAATGATGATAAATCCCATATAATCCGGGATTAATTTATTCCTTCCTCATTTGTAATTATGAGATATTCTCCCGCCCCTGTTTCGAGCTATTTATGATGACAATTCCGAGGCTAATAGGTATGGTACAAGTATGTTCGGTCCCGAGGGTGTTTCACATATCATCTTCATATGTCATTCTTCACTTTTCTCCAAGCTTTGCTGACACGTGCTGCTATTTAATAGACCCACATGGCGAGTATATTTTTTGCCAATACAGATATTCCCCCCCACTTTTCGGTTATTGACTGTGATATGACCGGGAAGTGGAAGATTTGATCCTTTTCTCCCTTGCCTCTGCCTCATTAAAAACCTTGCCGGAAAACCCAGTAGGGACAAAAACCGGATGAAGGAAAAAAGAGTGCAGAACTTAGAGATTCATATGACAACTCCAACGCTTATGGTCGTTTCATCAATAATCAGTTGGTTTACCCTTGTCTTGTTTCGGGGTTTGAGACAAATGTTTGCCTTATGTTTGGCAAGTTCGACATATAAATTTTGGCTTTGTTTTCTGCCTACTTTAATGTTTGGGTTTTTGTTTCACCCTTTAAGTCTTTTGCATGCTTTATTTTTGAGGTTTTAGTTTTACCTCTGAGCTTTGCATATAAAATTACTCGTACCTTTTCATATTAGGCACGGTGTTGCATATAGAATGCGAGCCTTTTTGTAGTAGGCATTGTTTATGAAAGAGGGCCCTTTTTGGTCGAACTTAATGAAGAAGACGTCTCAACTCCATAATGGTGTAATAATGCAATAGAGTGATTGGAATTTTTCATATGTTTAAGAATGTTTCTGAAGAAAGTTTTTGTTTGAACTTTCATAACATTTTACATGTGTTTGATTATCGTCTAAAACTCATGTTGCAACTGTTTTCTTTTAACAGGTTTGATATCGACTTGTATTTCGTAATTGTGTTATTTTGTAACAGTTTTTTCGAGTTAATACAAGGGAATAACTATTTTTTGTTTGTAACAGTTTTTTATAAAAGTTTGGGTTTTCACCCGCGACTGTTTTCATTTACAACACTTTTTGAATAAATACAAGGGTATATCTTGCAACCCTTGACTAAATATTGCCTTTAACCTGAACGTTTGTTTATGAACATGTTCGAAGGTTTTTTGAATCAGGCTTTGTGTTTTGAGTTTTTGGCTCTTTTGATTTTGCTCGTATTATTTGACTTGTTGGGTAGATGGATCTCCAGGCTAAAGCTTTGACTTTTTGATAGTCTTCTTTGCTTCATCTTTGCCTTCCATACTGTATAGTCCCCCAAGTGTTTGAGCTTTGAAGAATGAAATCTCGAGCACTTGACTATTCCTTCTTTGTGGTCCTTTTCCTGAAAAGGAAAATATATACGGGACTCGAAGGTATATAATTTTTAGATGATGACTGCTTAACCCTTTTTATTTCATCAGAAGGGTTGGGACCTAGACCAGGAATTCATTTACTTCCTCGTGTCTTTCGGGTCTAATATCATCATTTGGTACTTTAGGGAATTTATCCGAGCACTATCTTTTCATGGCACTTTGTGAATTTATTTGAGTGCTCTTACAGACTTGAAAAATATATATTGATGCATCGTTACATGTGCGATGTCTTAATGTTGCACCCTTGGGTGTCTAACTTTTAAATAAAAGAGGCCCTTTTATATATTTAAACGCTATGAAAAGGACGTGTCCTTTTCATTCAGGCGTAAAAGAGAATCGATTGATCTGAGTAGACTTTTAGTCCGTGGAAGTATTAATCCTGGTAGGATTTCCTGGAGTATTGATCTCGGTAAGATATTGTGATGACCCAAAAGGTCATCTTATGTAAATTTAATTATGACTGTGATCCGAGGCCCCGAAAGCCTCCGTTAATCTCACCTCGATGTGCATGCGCAGCCCGGACTCGTAGCCGGGAAGCCTTTATGTGGAAACTTGATAAAGAGTTGAATTTATGATAATTAATTGAATAAAGTTGACTTTGGTCAACATTTTTGGTAAACGGACTCGGACCCGTGATATGGCGGTCCCGGAAGGTCCGTAGGAAAATATGGGACTTGGGCGTATGCCCTGAATCGAATTCCGAGGACCCAAGTCCCAGAAATGAATTTTTAAAGAAAATTGTTTTCTGGAAATAATAAAGGCTTATGAAAATGAACCTCCATGTGAAACCTGTGCTGCCGGGCCCGTATTATGGTTCCGGAGCCCGGAACAGGTTCAATATGTGTTATTTAAGTTTTCTGTGAAATTTGGTAAGAAATGGACTTGATTTGACGGTTTTCGGATCAAAATGGGAAATTTAGAGTTAATGAAGTTTTGAGGATTTTCATAGAATTTGAAATTTGGTTTGGAATGTGATTTTATGTTACCGAGGTCCGAATGAAATTCCGAGACCGGGGATAGTTCCGTTATGTCATTTATGACTTGTCTGCAAAATTTGAAATCATTCCGAGTGGTATAGGCCGATTCGGCGCATTGAAATGAATTCTAGAATCTTAAGTTCTTAAGCATGATTCAATTTGGTTTGGGGTTGAATTCTGAGTTTCGTTGTTGTTTTTAGCATTCCGGAAGTTCGAGCGAGTCCATATCATGAATACAGACTTGCCGGTGCTTTTGGATGGGGTCCCGAGGGGCTCGGGTGAGTTTTGGACCCCCGGGGAGCTAAGTTGGAAAAAACAAATTTTTGCTGTCTGGTTTCCTTCTCTGCGATCGCAGAAGGTGGATCGCGATCGCGGAGAAGGAATTTGGATGGGCTGCTGATTGTTCTTCGCGATCGCAGCTTCCTCTTCGCGATCGCGGAAGGCTGGACTCCATGCCTTCGCGATCGCAGCCCCATCCTCGCGATCGCATAGTGCCAAGCTAGGGCCGAGCACAATTACTCTTCGCGATCGGGGGACCTCCGCCGTGATCACAGAGGTTTGGCCAGTTGGCCTTCGCGATCGCAGGACCTCTGCCGTGATCGGAGAGGTCTGGCCAGTTGGCCTTCGCGATCGCAGGACCTCTGACGCGATCGCAGAGGTCTGGCCAGTTGGCCTTCGCGATCGCAGGACCTCTGACGCGATCGCAGAGGTCTGGCCAGTTGGCCTTCGCGATCGCATGGCCCTTGTCGCGGAAGCCTATTTCCTCCATTTTCATCTTCCTCCTCAAGTCTTTAAAGAGCTCTTCAAGGAACCTTCCACCACTATTATTGAGGTAAGTAAATGCCATGGTTTTACTAATTTCAAACATCAATTCCTAGTTAAATTCCCTACTAATTATAAAAAATCATAGAAGTAGGTAGTAATTTTTGGGCTCTTGGGGATTTTGTGATTTTCCATTTTAGGCCATGAATTCAAGTAGAAATCACACCTTAATGAACCTTAGGCTATGCGTGAGTGATCCCTTCGAGAATTTTCGGAATTTGAACATGCGGGACCGGGGTTGGAATTTGGGAATTCTCCAAGAATAGCGATTTTATTGAATAACTAAGATAACTTCCCACATTGTGCATGCATTGATTTAATTGTACCCCTTTTTGGCTAGTTGCGAGTCCTTAGGTGTAGAGTTTGGAGTTTCGGGCGCAATTGTGGTCCGAGGGGTAGATTCGGCACGAGGTGAGTCTCCTTCCTAACCTTGTAAGAGGGAATTGTCCCCATAGGTGATGTATATGCTATGTGTAAATTGTTTGGGGCTACGTACGCACCAAGTGACGAGAGTCTGTACGTAGCGGCTATCATCGTTATGTCCGGGTATCTAGGCCCACATCATGCCTTATATGCTTCCTCATAATGCCTTATATGCTTCCTTGTAATGCTTTATATGATTCATTGTGACGCCATATGTACTATGAGATCGTGTTTTGTATAGTATTGTTCCTCTGAGGCTTTATGGAAAATTTTGAATTGAAAAGAATTTGTTATGGAAAGTAAGTATTATAAGATATTGGGATCGGGCCGTACGCCACGACAGGTTTGAGAGTGATTATGTCTATATGGGATCGGGTCGTACGCCACGACGGAGTTGAAAAGTATTTGTAATATATATGGGATCGGGTCGTACGCCACAACGGAGTTGAGAGGTATTGTACACACATGGGATCGGGCCGTACGCCAGGCAAGTTTAGAAGGTACCTTATGGGAGCGGACCGTACGCCACGGCGAATCTAAGACTTAGTGATTATTGTTTCGTTTCGGTGGTCTTACCCTTGAAAGTGCATTATTGCTTAATTCAGTAGTTGTTTGGATTTCCGCTCTTGATATGTACTTGTTGCTTATTTCCTGACATGCCTACTGTATTTCATTATATTCTATCATATGTTATTACTGTTGGACCTTAGTGAGTATCGAGTCAACCTCTCGTCACTACTTCTTCGAGATTAGGCGGGATAACTCACTGGGTATATATTTATTTAATATGTACTCATGCTGCACTTTTGTACTTAACTGTACAGGTTATGAGGCCGGTGCTTCTGGTTATTGTACCGGAGATAGACCCTGAGCTAGTGGACTTGACTTCACGGTGAGCTGCTTCCTCTGGCGATCCCCAGCAGCACCATGGAGTTTCATTTACTTTTGTTATTTTCCCCGTCTATTTCATTCAGACTGTGGATTTGTATATATTATTATCCTTTGTATATTCCGTTAGTTTTCCCATGACACTCGTGACACCAGTTTCTGGCACACACATATTGTATATTTTGGGATTTGGGGTTGTATATGCATACATATGCTTTATTTTGGCCATGTATTGTTATGATTTTTGTTTCATGTTAAGCTATCCTCATGTTTAATTGTTTAAAATTGGTGATATTGACTTGTTAATCAAATGGGAAGGGTAACACCTAGTGTAATTCATATTGGATTGCCTAACCCCGTCGTTGGGCGCCATCACGACCTGGATTAGGATTCTGGGTCGTGACAGACATTGAGTCTGAGGGAATACTGATCCCAAATGAATATAGATCTTAGTAGATTTGTCTTGAATAGACATTGAATCTAATTGGATTTTGAATCCAAATTGGAGTATATGAACATACTTCCAAGTAGAGAGGGACATATGTCCGAAATAATATTTGAGATGTTAGGGATAATCGATCCGAGTCATAATATAATTAGCCATTAAGAGAGGCTTTTTAACTTGAATGGTCGTTACTGGATCGAATATAAGCCATGTGTTTGTTCAAAGTGAACTTTATTCTGATGGCACAGTTGCATACATTTATGTTGACTTGAACATAAAAGTCTTGTTTGTTATCGTGGGATTCTTGACTCGACATGGAGTTTTTTATCCTTTTTGTGTAAGAGTAGTATATGCATTTTTGAAGATCTCATTCAACACTGTTTGAAGTGTTTTATGATTTATATGAGCAATACAACTGACTGAGTTGAGATTGCGGTAAATAATGTCGGACTACTCTTAGAAATTTATCTCCCAAAGCAATCGATTGTTTGGATCACTTCTTAAAATGTCAAGTCGGATTGACTAATCTTCAAGTATAAATGATCTCCCTAGTGTTTGAGTTTTGAGGTATGAGAACTCAAACACTAGAATCATAATTTGACAGTCCCCAGTTTTAATAATCTCGGATAGGATAACCAGTTCCATTGTTGATGGACTTTCAAATGGTTCAGTTACAGCATTGAGACGGTACCAGAGCTCTTTCTTTAATTTTTACTCTGGCCGGGAACTACGGAGGTTCCAAAATGTTGTTGAGGACCATGCGATATCTTGCCTTATTACCGGAGTAATTTTCACGGCTTTCTTTGTAGATTTCTAGCATCATATATTTTGTTTGTTTGGTNTGTCTGTGGGTAAAGTCCCATTCTGCAATAATCAATGAAGTTATTATGCCAAAATTAAATTAGTCGGGCTTACCTCATTTTCATTCTAATTGATGATAAATCAGGGATCGCTCAGATAAGGGATGACTTGATCCTGATATTGTTTGATCCGGAAATGATATTTCTTAATAAGAGTCCGGAGTTGCTTCTGGAGTCAGTGATATTAGCCGTAGATCCGAGACTAGCACATCCAACTTGATTTTTTTGGGATGCATAGTTTTCTTGGATTTGATCAATCGTCGAATCAATACTTTTGCTCTGAGTCCCCAGCTAATTCAAGCATGTATCATATGCTTTATACTCATTTTTGTTGTTAGTAATAAACTAACTTTTGTGAAATCTAAATACTTTTTCTGATATGGATTAAGCATTGTCCTTAACCAAGGACTTTTATTACTTGTGGACTTAATTGTGTAAAAGGTCCAGATCCCGAGAATTATTTCAGAAATAACATGTACTTTGATTTCAGCTTCAGGTAATATGCTCAAGCAAAGATTAGTCATGAAATTTGCTAGACTTGTGATTTTATTGCCGTATATGGATGATAAATAATATCATATTCCATAAGTTTGACTACTCATTTAGCTAGTCTTGCTGACAATTCTCGTTTATGCAAAATATTGTATAATGAAAATATAGTGGCTACGAGAATTGAATGATATTGACAATAAAGCCTTAAACTTAGGGCAATAGCAATTAATGCCAACTTCTCAAAATATAGATATGCAATTTCCATGTGTAAGAGCATTCTATAATAGATAAGAGATTGTTTACCTTTCTCTCTTTGAATTAAGATTGCATTTACCTAGACATCTGAGACAATGTGGCATACTAGCAACCATCTTTCTCCTCGGAATTTTGAAAGTGATGATGGGTTGATGTTAGCAACGAGTCCGAATGATTCAACTTTTCGGACTAAATCGACCTTTCGAGGTTCCATAACTTTATCTTTTATTATTTGGCTCTGGTTTCTTCTTTTGCTTGACTGGATTATACCGCGGGTCAATATTGAGCATATAAACCATTATCTCCAGTGGTACACCTGTTATGGTTACAATGGTGGCAAGCAAAGAAATTTGCATTAGCACGTAAAAGTTTCATCAACTTACCTTTAATCTCGGTGTCGAGTCTCGACCAGCATAAACCTTCCTATTTGGGAAGCCAATGGTAGTTTCTAGTTCTTCAGCATTTGATCTCGTGGATTTTGATTCTTTCGGTTCAATGATTGTATCCGAAATTATTTGTGCAATTGTCCATGGCTATTAATGAACCTTCTTTCTCGTAATCTTTAACTATCCATCCCTCACCTATCTTTTTTTTTCCAGTTGTCAGGTGCGGTATCTTTGTAAACAATCTCGTGGGTGTTTTACCCATGCTTTTCTTAACCTTCATTCTTCTCCTGTGGAAATTTTTGATTAAGCAAGGTGATTCCTTACCTGTTTGGGAAGGTTCGGATCTTTTTCAGTCCGTGAAGAAAAATCCCATATCTCTTTGCTCGGACCTATTTTTTACTTTCGTTTGAACATCCGTGCCTTTCTCCATTTAAAGCTCGGTGTTGCATATCATTCTCGTGGGATAGTCAGGAATTCCCGGAGGTGTTCTATCCGCTCCTCTTGTTCCTTGATCTGTTTCTGTCAAGTTAGAACTAAATTGTGCAAATTAAAATTACCTGATGTATCTGAACTTCATGTCTCGGTACTATTTGGCATAGAGTCTTTAATAAGTTTTGGTAATAATAGTTGTGGTACCAATATGCCGATGTACGTTCTCTATTTTTCTCTGCTTGTTGCTTATATATCAGTATCATGGCTATTATTGCCTTTTCCTTTCTCATGGTAAATCCATTCAAGCTTGGTTGTCCTCAACTGTGTTGATTGACAAATTTCGGCCATGATGAAGGTTTAAACTGAAAGCAAGAAAATATCAACAAAAATTGTTAGTATCTTTGGTTAAATAGCAAATTTTCTTGAGTTCCCGGTAACAGAACCAATCTGTTTAACCCAAAAAATAGTTTTCAAGGTCAAAGCAATAATTTTATATAACGGGCCACAAGCAACCGATTCAATCCGAAAGATATAATATTTGTTAATACAAAAGCAAAATAAATTCAATGACAAATAATATAATAAAAATAAAGCAGAGAAGAAATAATTATTATTGAATAATCCTTAATTGGATGTTGAGTCGAACGCAGCTTGAAGGGCCAAACTATGGCTAACTTGAGAGCCATATGGTATGAATTACAATGTATAGAATTGTAGAGAAGAAAGTTCGATCCCTGATTGTGATAAAACTATGTCTATTTATAGGGATAAATTTAAGTAATCATTCTCCTTGAATAATGGGTCCATTATGAGCATTTACTCAACCCATCCATTACTTTTGGAAGACTTGTAACAGTTGTGTAAATGCTGGAATTCGTAACTGATGAGTTAATTTCGTAACTGATGAGTTAATTCCATAACTGATGAGTCAACCCCGTGGCTGATGAGTCAATCTCATGGCTGATGAGTCAATCCCGTGGCTGTTGAGTCAATCTCGTGCCTATTGAGTCAATCCCGTGCTTGTTGAGTCAATCTCGTGCCTGTTGAGTCAATCTTGCAATTAATTGCCTTGTTTTGGCCGTTATAATCATTTATTGCAAGTTACATAATTGATTTGTAACTGATGGAGTAATGATGATAAATCCCATATAATCCGAGATTAATTTATTCCTTCCTCATTTGTAATTATGAGATATTCTCCCGCACCTGTTTCGAGCTATTTATGATGACAATTCCGAGGCTAATAGGCACGGTACAAGTATGTTCGGTCCCGAGGGTGTTTCGCATATCATCTTCATGTCATTCTTCACTTTTCTCCAAGCTTTGCTGACACGTGCTGCCATTTAATAGACCCACATGGCGAGTATATTTTTCGCCAATACATAAATAGTTTTGTTTTTGTGGGTAATTGTGCCATTCTCCCGTTTTGTAATTTTTGACATGAGCCCGTTTGGATTAGCTGATTGTAAATAACTGATAAGTTTGAAGTGTTGAAAAGTTATTTTAAGCTGAAACTGATAATAAGCAGTTGATGTGTTTGATAAAAAGTGCTGATAAGCTATTTTTTGTTAAAATGACTAAAATATTCTTGAATAATTTTCAAGAGATTATAAATTAAAAAATTTCTTTATAAATAAAATAATTAGCAAAAAATATGGAATGAAGAGAAAGTCAAGAAATTATTTTGTGAATTAGAAAATATTATTAAGGATAAATAAGTAAAAGTGTTGGTCAAACTAAAAGTGCTTATAAGATGAAAAGCCATAAGTTGGGGGTGACCAACTTATGACTTATGGTTGATTTTAGCTTATAAGCACTTCGAAAGTTTACCAAATGCGTAGATAAGTCAAAAGTTACTTATAAGCTAGTTTGACCGGCTTAGAAGCTTAGCCAAACACCCTCTATATCTAAATAAATAATGGTCCTTCAAATGGCTACACTTAGGGGTCGTTTGGTTGGAATACGATTTATACCGGTATAAGTTATATTGGGATAAGTTATGATGGGATTATTTATGCTGGGATTGTTGTTTATTCATAGCTTGGTATGTTGTATTAAGAATGACAATTGCATAATTTCTAAGAAGAATGTATAAGTTATACTTGTGCTAATTACCCCACCTTCTATAAGGTATAAGTTATCAAGTGTTAAAATTAACACCAGGATAACTTATACCTGGTTTGCTAACCAAACAGGGTATTAAGGTGGTATTAAATTTTTATACCACCCTTATACCTTCTTATACCTCATACCTAGGGGTGTTCATAAAAACCCGAAAAATCGAGTCAAAACTGACCAAAAAAATTGATACTTTTTAGATTTGGTTTGGTTTTGATTTTGAATTTTGAAAAATCGATCAAATTTGGTTTGGCTTTTGTTTTAATAAAAAAATAACCAAAAAAATAAACCAAACCGGCTGTAAAAGTAGCTATTTAAACTTATTATTACACCACACACACACACACACACACACACACACACACACACACACACATATATATATATATATATATGTTTTTGTCATGACCCAAATTCCTACTCAGGTCGTGATGGCGGCCAACACCAGAGTCAGACAAGCCAACACTAGTTCCCTACCGAAGTTACTTGTAACGACCCGGTCCGTCGTTACGCAGTATATGCATCTATTCCCTTATTTCTGTCTTGTAGTAGCTCGGTTAGACTGTTCATGAAGTGTTGGGGTTGGTTGGTTCGGGTTCGGAGTGAAAATAGAGTGGATTGAGACACTTAGTCTCTAACAAGAGCTTTAGAGTTGGAAAAGTCAACACGGAGTTGACTTATTGGTAAACGACCTCGGAATGCGGATTTTATGGTTCGGATAGCTTCGTTAGGTCATTTTGGATAAGACTTCATGTCTATATGTGAAGGCTATTAATGCGTAGAAACTAAAAGAAACATAACAAGTATAAATGATAAGACTTCATGTCTATATGTGGAGACCGGAAAGGGTCCGTTACTGTTGTTTCTATTGCGAACTTTACTTGTGCATACTCAGTCCTGTTATTATACATGTATTCGTATTTCAGTCTCAGAAATCATTTATTTATCATGCATTGCCATTGTTTGGGCTGTTACATAATGAGAGTGTTGTGAGGAGACTGGTAATTCTGACTGAGTATGGGCCTAGAGCCAAATGTTGAGATGATATACCCTTCGTGGGCTTGATATATATATAGCGCTTGGGCCATATCCTTGGCGGCCCCTCCGGAGTCTTTACACCCCCAGTGAGCGCACAGTTATTGAGGGATGGATTTCCCTGGACATGGATTTGTCCGAGATATGAGATATTGAGGGATGGATTTCCCTGGACATGGATTTGTCCGAGATATGAGATATAGAGGGATGGATTTCCCTGGCACAGATACTGTTTATGAGATATGGAGGGATGGATTTCCCTGGTACAGATTATGGATGAGTATGATATCCCGGAGATGGATTTCTCCGAAAGGCTGAATTGGCCTGCTCCCTCGGTACTTAGTGACTGAGTCACCACGTCGTACATGTTACGGGATGGATTTCCCTGGGCCAATGGCCAATTATGTGTACCGAGAGGACCACCATTGAGAGTTTCATGCTACATACATGGCATTTATTTGTTATTCACGGATTTTGACTAAGTTCTAGGGTCATTTACATAACACTGATATTCTCGGTTATTTCTGAAACATTCATTATTCGAATTGTTATTTACGGAGGCTGAGTTCATCACTACCTCCTCAGACCGTAGGTTGTTTTCATTACTTACCTGCACACTGTGTGTGCAAATCCAGGTGCACCGAGATTTGGCGCGGATCAGTGATAGCAGCTTATCTCTCAGAGCCGATGAGGTAGCAGCTGGCGTTCGCTGTCCCGTCCCTCCTTTCCTTTTTTTTCCCCCTCCTGTATTAAAAATTGGAAACTTAAGACTTCAGTATTATTTCTTAGTTATATTCATGTTAGTAGCTCATGACTGCGTGACTCCAGATCCTAGATTGATTGTTGGAGCTTATTTCTTCTGTTAGACTGTTTTAAATGATTAAAACTTTCCGTATTTCTATGAGTTGAGCCAATAATGAGTAATTTTTTCTAGTAAATGAATTGAGTATTGTTGTAGCGGTTGGCTAGCCTGGTTCCACGGCAGGCGCCATCACANGTCATCCTCTCACAGATGGTGAGGACTCGTACTACCGGCAGTGATGACCCGGCACTAGCGGGACCAATTCGAGGCCGAGGTCGACGTGGTCGAGGTCAGGCTAGGGGAGGGGTGCAGTGTAACGACCCGGTCCGTTGTTACGCAGTATACGCATCTATTCCTTTATTTCTATCTTGTAGTAGCTCGGTTAGACTGTTCATGGAGTGTTGGGGTTGGTTGGTTCGGGTTCGGAGTGAAAATAGAGTGGATTGAGACACTTAGTCTCTAACAAGAGCTTTAGAGTTGGAAAAGTCAACCCGGAGTTGACTTATTGGTAAACGACCTCGGAATGCGGATTTTATGGTTCGGATAGCTTCGTTAGGTGATTTGGGACTTAGGAGTGTGTTCAGAATATTTTTAGGATGCCCGGTGTAGAATTAGGCTTGAATTGGCGAAGTTAGTATTTTGGCGAATTCCGGTTGATAGGCGAGATTTTGATCCGAGGGTCGGAATGGGATTCCGAGAGTTGCTGTAACTTCGTTAGGTCATTTTGGACTTGCCCGCAAAATTTCAGGTCATTTGGAGATGGTTTGGTTGGGTTTTTGATCAAATGCGTGTTTCAGAAGTTTTTGGGAATCATAGGCTTGAATCGGATGAGAGTTTATGGTTTTGATGTTGTTTTTGGTGTTTTAATGGCTAGACTAAGTTTGAATAACCATGTTTGATATGTTGGTAAGTTTTGTTGGGGTCCCGAGGGGCTCGGGTTTGATTTTGGACGTTAACGGAGAAATTGTGACTTGAAATGCAGCTGAAGCTGCTACTGCTGGTGTGATCGCACCTGCGATGCTTGGGCCGCAGGCGCGAGAGTCAAGGCGCAGGGGCGGAAATTCATCGCAAGGGCGGAAGAAAGGTCGCACCTGCAAGGTCGCAGGTGCGAGGGATGGGTTCGCAGGCGCGGACTTTGAGTGTTCAGTGAAGGATCGCAGGCGCGGTCAATGTGTCGCCCCTGCGGGCCCGCCGATGCGGTAAAGAGATCGCAGGCGCGGAGCCTGGGCGTTTAAGTGACTTCCGCAGGTGCGGTTAA
>ML265663.1:0-11622 GCA_005239495.1 Nicotiana undulata
AATTGTGACACACTGATCAAGCTATATTTCAAGCCATCTATCAAGTACACATGTTCGATGGAAGGTGTGTCATCCTTACCTACTTTGCCAACCCCTATAATTTCACCTTTATTTCCATTACCAAAGGAGACATTTCCTTCTTTGAGGTTTTCAAGTGAAAGGAACTGTTCATTGTTCCCCGTCATATGCTTTAAGTAGCCACTATCCAAAAACCAAATTTGGCTGCTTCCTCTCACTTGTACCTACAAAAGGAAATCGGGGGTTAGTTTTAAGAACCCAAACTAGTTTGGGTCCTTTTCTATGAGAGAATGGATGAATAAAAAAATTTCTAGCCCAATTTGGCAGCCAATTTTTCTTTTTGACAAACCACTCATTTTTCGACTGGCCTGCTCTTTTGCAGTACACTCATATTTGAAGTGGTCAGTTTTACCACTGTCACACCTCCTTTTTCCCGCCAAGGGTGTAATAAGGGAGTTTTTTCAATTAAAGTGACATTAATCGAAATGGGATTATTTATTTATTTTCAGAGTCGCCACTTGGAATAATTTATGGTGTCCCAAGTCACCGATTTATTCAAATCCCAAATCAAGGAAATTTGACTCTGTTTAAAAGTCCGCAAAAACCAGATGACCGGGTAAGGAGTTCTGTTAACCCAGGAGAAGGTGTTAGGCATTTCCGGATTCCGTGGTTTTAGCACGGTCGCTTTACAATCCACACTTGGCTTAATTTGTTTTCATTACGTATTTTAGAACCTATGTGCCTTTTACCTTTTACCGCTTTTAATTACTCGATTATACGTGATTATGGAATTGTCTTGAAAACGAGTCACGCGTACGTGTACTATTTATGTTTGGCGCGCCAAGCATCATGTCACGCGTACGTGTACACAATTCACAACACTTAATTATTTTAAGAAAGCTTGGTCGAAGTCGCGCGAACGCGTACCTTGATTTACTTTGAAAATCGTAATTATGTTACGCAGACGTGTACACAGTCACGATGATTGATAAAAAGGATAAAAAAAAGAAAAGAAAACGTCCAAAGCATGCTAACGTTCAATATTTTGTTTCTTCCCTAGGTTTGATATTAATGTAAGACTTCTTTTGTGCTAAGCCCAAATGACCAGTTTCTTAAGAAAAAAAACCATGAACCAAATATTACAAAGAAATGGCACCTCATGAACTTATTTATCTAAGCCAATCTATTTTAGTAATCAAATATGAAGAACTTTCATAATACTGCAAATATTCATTAATGTGTAAAGCAACAAACTAGAGAAGATTGAACTTAAACCACTAGTAATATCATCAAGGCTGACGTATAGATAATTAATAAAATAGCAACATATATGCTGTAGGGTGCTTTATGCAACAATTTCACCAAAATGAACTCAAACCATATCTAAACAGAATACGTAAAACTAAGATTTGAGATAAATGATTGCACCTTTAGTAACAAAATCTCTCCTTTATTTGCAAGCATCTCCAATGAACTTACAATAGGTGAAATCGACGCCGAATGGACTCAAGCGACGGAATTCAAATAGAAACGCAGCGACACGGGAACCTCAAATGCAACCTCCGACGAACCCTCTGATTCTCCGAATCACTCGACTACTCTTGACCTGTTTCGAACTAGAAATAGAGATTCAAAGGATGGTTTGCTGGTGAGTTTTTGAATCTATTTCAATTGGGGTTTTGCGCTAGAAATAGTGGTTGTAAGCTCTTTGAGAAGAGGGAGTTGGAGGAGGCAGATCCTTTTTGGAGAGGAGGTCGTCTGGTTCGCCGGCGATGGCGACGACGCTGAAAGAGGATAGGGTGGGTCGCTGGTTATATGGAGGTTTTGCAGCAGATCTCACATGGTGAAAATGGGTTGTTCTCGTTCCTTTCCCCCAATGTTTTTCTGTGTCTTCCTCTCTATCTCTTTCCCGTTTTATTTCGCAGAGAAACTCCTCCATCCCCTCTCCCGCATTCCTCTCGTTCTCTCTATTTTTTTCCAGATCTGTTTTGTGTACCTCCCCCTATTTTCAGATACAAGTCCCCATATATATAAATTTGTATTTGCTCTGTAACTTATGTGAATAAAGTGGGGATTGGGACGTGAGTGAGTGGGGTGAGGCATGAGTGAAGTGGGAAATTTGGGTGTTATTATTATTATTTTTTAGTATTATATATATAATAAAAAGAAACTATATAAATAAGAAAACTCACTATTTATACTAAAGTTTAAATTATACTAAAAAAAATACTACTATAACTTATATTTAAATTAGAAGAAACCAAGTTATTATATATATATATAATTTTCTTCTATTTAAACATAGGAGAAAATCTTATATTCTAAGAATATGAATATTTTTTGTAGTTTTTTAATTTTCTTAAATAAAACCTATGAAGAGTAAGATAAAAATTTAAAGTATTAAGATTAGACCTAAAAGAAATATTTACACCAAAAATAGAATAGAATTTGGGTGTGGTCAAAAATTAGTTTTTCACAGCATGCCCCTCTTTGCTTGGAAACATGAAGAGTTTTCAGGCAAAGAAAATGAACACGATGACTAATTTTTGACCTCACTATTATTTGAAAAGGAAAAGAAGATAAAAGGAAAAGATGCGACCAAGCCTTGGTTTTAGACAGCCTACATATCCCGGGTTATAAGGGAATCAGGTCACGTGTAGTTCAAGTGAAAGAAGAGTGAAGTAGTATTCTTAGAGGGAGTGTCGAGTGAAGTTCCGTCGAGATTCCGATCCGCGGTTCCTACTATTACATCTAATTGAAAAGAAAATTACATACTCTTGAAATCTAAGAGTTACAAAGTTCCTATCTAAATGCCATCTGGAATCTTGTCTTGATTCTCGAGTTGCTTCTCCTGTTGACTTTAGACTGAAACTTGGTGCTCTCGATGTAGCAGACTATGAAATACTCTCGCGGGCTCGTTTCTTGAACATATGATGAGAAGATGGATCTTGAGACCCTATGTCTCCGCATGCATTATGTCCAAGCTGGTAGCGGCTGGTATTGAAATCAAACGTTGCACTTTCTTTGGCAAGAGCTGGAATCTTAATTATTTTGCACATCCAATCCGTACTTTGCAGAAAAAACCCACAAGCCATCAGAAACAAACAAAACGAAAAAAAAAATCTGCCCCAGTTTACACTAGAATTTTTATTGTGAGTTATTAAAAACACAATAAACTATCTTAGCTATTGCAAAATGAAGAACTGAAAGAGAAATGGGCTCCTCTTTTTTTTTTGATAGGGGACGTGGTAACCTATGTTAATATGATGGAAGGCAACCAGGGGGTGTAGTCTCCTTTGTTGGCCATAAGATGAGGCTCGTGGCACTCTGAGATGCTACAAGGGGATGTCGTACCCTATGTTAGCAATGAGAAATACAACCAGGCGATGTAGTACCCTGTGTTGACAATTATATGAGGCTCTTGGCTCTCTAAGATTCTACCAGGGAATGTCGTACCCTATGTAAGCAGAAGAAAAAAAATACAACTAGGGGATGTAGTACCCTATGTTAGCAATAAGAAATGCAACCAGGGGATGTAGTACCCTGTGTTGGAAATAAGGTGAGGCTCATGACTCACTGAGATTCTACTAGGGAATGTCGTACCCTATGTAGGCAAAAGGCAATGCGACCCAGGGATGTAGTACCCTGTGATTGGCAATGAAATGAGGCTCGTGGCTCACTGAGATTCTACTAGTGAATGTTGTACCCTATGTAGGCAGAAAATAAATGCAGCCAGGGGATGTAGTACCCTGTGTTGGCAATAAGATGCAGCCAGGGAATGTAGTACCCTGTGTTGGCAATAAGATAATGCTTGCAGCATTTTGTGATGTCACTAGGGAATGTCGTACCCTATGTAGGCAGAAAATAATGCCACCAGGGGATGTAGTACTCTGTGTTGACAATAAGATGAGGCTCTTGGATCTCTAAGATTCTACTAGGGAATGTCGTACCCTATGTAGGCAAAAAGAAATACAACTAGAGGATGTAGTACCCTATGTTAGCAATAAGAAATGCAACCAGGGGATGTAGTACCCTATGTTGGCAATAAGGTGAGGCTCATGGCTCACTGATATTCTACTAGAGAATGTCGTACCCTATGTAGGCAAAAAGTAATGCGACCAGGGGATGTGGTACCCTGTGTTGAAGATAGGGTATTGATTCCGTATAATGAAACTAAGAATAACATGATTACATGTATATTAGAAGAAAACTAAGGATTTGAGAACTTCACTTGTTGGTGTTCGTTTTTTCACGAACTGTTTCCTAAAATGGTTCTGTTCCTGTTCTGAACAAAGAAAAATTTGTTAGTCTTAAAATGGTGGTCAGTTTGTGGCCTTGATTTCTTGGGAGACTTGACCTTGCGTCCATTACACTTGTTAGAAGCACTGACTCCGTCGATGGTCGTACAAATTTCCGGGAGATTCTGTCATTACTTTCTGGAGATCTTCTTTCTCAACATCAAAACCTGACTATTTTGCGCCTATCACCATTTGTGTTTATGGTGCAAACAACCTTGCTCCCAAAACAACTTTTAACTAAGTAACTTTTATCGACCCTTGACACATTGTTCCGTCCTTCAAGCCTTTTGCTCCTCAGGGAAAATCAAAGGTGGCTTTATGCCTTTGCCTATATTGTTCATTCCCAGAAAATTTTGTTTCATATAACAGGGAAACCGTAACCAATTTTGCGGCCTTTTCTTTGCTTTTCTTTGACAAAATTAGACTGAAAGGAACTTAAAAAGAATAGTAGGAAAGAAAACAAGAACGTGAACTAATAGGTATTACAACTTAATCAAGAAGTATACCTTTCACAGAAGAAAACTAAAAATGAAAAGGACTTATCTGGAGGAATATGCTGACTTCAATTAACATGACATGCACTTTGGACTGGATGCTCGATCCGTGTGAACCGTCTAATTCTCAAAATCTTTTGTAAACTTCACTTTGAAACTGATTTATTTGTATTAACCATGCTTGTGCCGGGATATATGAAGGCCTAAATCGATCAACGATGCCCTTTGTGGGTTTTCACCAATTGACCTCTCTCATTTGCCTTTCTCTCAACTCACTATCGCCTTATAGTGCCCGTGAGGGTTTTCACCAATAAGACTCTCTCATTTTATTTCTCTCTTTTTACAATGGCCGAGGCATCACCGTAATATACCAACTTAGCATTCTCGAAATTTGATCAGAAGGTCTTAAAAGGGAAAGGTAACAAGAATTATTGAACCGAATTACAACTTTTGGAACCATTTTGACGGAAAAAACCGTCAAAAATAAAATAAAATCATGCCCTAGTTTCTTTGAATACTGGGAAATGTGGATTTTTGTTTTAGTGTGACCGAACCCTAGAGTGAGGCTGCCTACGTATCCTTTTGGAATCAGGTCGGACGTAGTTCAATTAACATGAACTTGTTTTGATGATTCTTTCTTCTTCTTTTTTGATTTTTTTTTGATTGTTTTTTTTTTTTTAATATTTAAAAAGTACATTGGTTCCAAAGGAGGGGAAAACAAAGAAATAATACAAACAAGGCTTCAAAGGGATAATAGGATTGATCAATATTTGGGTAGCGAGAATGATAGCCTTTCGTCATCCCAACCTGAGAATGCTCAGTATAAAAATGCCTAACAGAGTCATGTCAGACATAGTATCTCTTGACCGCATCCGCGTTGACGAATATATCAGTCACCTTTCCTTCTATTCTGCCAAGTGTAGAGCTCCTTTTGACAATACTTTCTTGACAAGGTAAGGACCTTGCCAATTCGGGGCGAACTTTCCTTTTGCTTTTCTAGTGCAAAAAGATATGTTTCAAAACAAGTTTTCCTACCTCAAATTGTCTTGGGCTCACTTTCTTGTTGTAAGCGCGTGCCATTATTTGTTGGTATAATTGACCAAAACAAACTGCCGCCAAATGCTTTTCATCAATTAAACTCAATTGTTCCAATCGGGACTTGACCCAGTCAGTGTCTTCGATCCCTGCTTCAACAATGATTAGAAGAGAGGGAACCTCAACTTCTTGATTCATTATTTCGAGATTAGACAGCTTTTTAAGATCTGGGCATGGATTCTGCATGCATGTCATGTTTTTTAAAGCCAACATTAGCGAAACTGAAAAGGATAAGAAATTAACAAAAATTAGGAAAAGGAAAAGATAGAATTTTACTAAAAAAATGGAACTTTGTTTCATTGAATTTGAAAGGGTAGAAGGTTGACATCGAAGCAAAGCAATTAAACTAAAATATCTGGATTACAACCCTTAAAATAATCCAAATACAGAAAAAGCAACAAAACAAACTACCAAGACTCCTTCCTGATGGGAAGAGGAGTTGCTTCCCAGTTGTTGAGCGAGGTATCTGGACCAATGAGCTGAACACTTGCACGGCTAGGGCCCTCTCCAACTTGAACCATATTGATCTCATAGAACATCTCCTTGAGACCCTGGCAAACTTCATCAATGTCATCCTGAGTAGAAAGATTTTGGACTTCTTCTAATTGTGGCCTGACAAAAGAGTAGGCAATGTGAGGGATCGATATGGACAGATTCCAACCATTCTTTTTGCGGGCCTTGACTCTATTTTTGTCAGCTGATGTTGGTTTAAAACCCAAGCCAAATGTATCTTTATTCAAATAGGGAGCAATGGGATTCACAATTCCCTGCAGAGAGGATCCTAATCATTTTCCTTGTTCATAGCCGTTCCTCAACATCAGTGAAGCTACCAGCTGAAAGACGGGGATGCGGAATTGGTTTTTCTTCTTACACTCGGTCCACCTCAATCACCTCAAATGCTTGATATATAAGGGATTCACATCCTTCCTTGGCCTCGATACATGGAATGGACGGGTCATTATAGACGGATGAGTCGTCCTCCCCATGAACAATAATTTCTTGCTTGTCATACTCAAACTTGACCATTTGATGTAGGGTGGATGGTACAGCTCTGGCCATATGGATCCACGGCCTTCCCAGAAGAAAATTATAGGAAATTTTCATATCCAACACTTGAAATACAATGTTAAAATAAACCGTGCCAATTGTCATGGCGAGTTAGATCTCCCCAATAGTCTCTCTTCTTGAACCATCAAAAGCTCTGATGCTGACACTAATAGTTCGAATTTTGTTAGTGTCAATGTTCAGCTGTTGTAGAGTGGAAAGAGGGAATACATATACACTTGAGCCTCCGTCAATCATGACTCCTTTTACGTAATGCCCCTCACATTTGACCATAAGATGCAAGGCTTTATTGTGCCCAGCCCCTTCCTCATGCAAATCATCACTGCTAAAAGAAATCTTATTCACTTCAAAGAATCTTTCAGTCATTTTTTCTAGTTGATTCACCGTTGTCTTTTCTGAGACATATGCCTCATTCAAAGTTTTGATCAACACACGACGATGTTCTTCCGAGTGGAAAATCATAGATAACAAAGATATCTGAGCCGGGATTTTCCTTAGTTGGTCAATGATTGAGTAGTCTTGCATTTTCATCTTCTTAAGGAATTCCTCCGCTTCTTTTTCTGCAACGGGTTCTTTCACTGGCAAGTGACTTTCTCTGGCTTGCTTAGCTTTTCTCAATTCCTCTGGCGAGTAGCACCTTCCAGAGCGGGTCAAGCCCCAGATTTCATCTACTTCTTCAACTATCTATTTTCCTTTGTATGTCATGACAGTCTTGTTATAATTCTAAGGAATAACTTTTGTGTTTATCACTAGGAGCTGTGCCGCAGGTCGGATCACAACTGGCTCTGTTATATTTCTCAAATCATTATTTGGAACAATCTTTTGAATACCCCCAGGGATGTGAAGTTTTGGCCCACCCAATTGAACCTCAACCCTTTTTGTGCTTCCAGGGACATAGAGAATCGTTTTTCCAGAACCTGCTAAGTTCAAACTTGAACTCGCACCTTTCACAATCAACGGTGCCAAATGCGGCGGGCTTACTATCACTTTTGGTTCTTGCCCTATGGTTCCAGCAGCCATCTTTGTCTTGCCAGACTGCTTATAATCCCGATCATCACAAATCATCCCCATAAAATGTGTATTATCGTGAGTTGGGAGTGGATTGTTTGTGATATTAGGAGTATCCTCATTGTTTGTTACCACAATTGACTTTGCATCAATCAAGTTTTCAATGGCTTTCTTTAATGTCCAACAATTTTGGCACTATGACCTTGGGTGTTAGAGTGATACTCACATCTTGCATTTGAGTCAAAACCTTTTGAATTTGGATTCACATAACGCGGCATGACAGGTTCAATCAACTTCAATTGCATCAATTTTCGAAATAGGCTTGTATACGATTCTCCAATTGGGGTGAACTCTTTCTTTGGCTCCTCCTCTCTCACATATCCTTGTCGGGGATGAGGATTATATGAAGCCTGAAAATTCAGGCGTATTATATGAAACAGAATACGTAAAATTGAGATTTGAGATAAACGATTGCACCTTTAGTATCAAAATCTCTCATTTATTTGCAAGCAACTCCAATGAACTTACAATAGGTGAATCGACGCCGAATGGACTCACGCGACGGAGTTCAAATAGAAACGCAGCGACACGGGAACCTCAAATGCAACCTCCGACGTACCCTCTGATTCTCCGAATCACTCGACTACTCTTGACCTGTTTCGAACTAGAAATAGAGATTCAAAGGATGGTTTGCTGGTGAGTTTTTGAATCTATTTCAATTGGGATTTTGCGCTAGAAATAGTGGTTGTAAGCTCTATGAGAAGAGGGAGTTGGAGGAGGCAGATCCTTTTTGGAGAGGAGGCCGTCTGGTTCGCCGGCGATGGCGACGACGCTGAAAGAGGAGAGGGTGGGTCGCTGGTTCTATGGAGGTTTTGCAGCAGATCTCACATGGTGAAAATGGGTTGTTCTCGTTCCTTTCCCCCAATGTTTTTCTGTGTCGTCCTCTCTATCTCTTTCCCGTTTTCTTTCGCAGAGAAACTCCTCCGTCCCCTCTCCTGTATTCCTCTCGTTCTCTCTATTTTTTTCAGATCTGTTTTGTGTACCTCCCCCTATTTTCAGATACAAGTCCCCATATATATATAAATGTGTATTTGCTCTGTAACTTATGTGAAGAAAGTGGGGAAGTGGGGATTGGGACGTGAGTGAGTGGGGTGAGGCATGAGTGAAGTGGGGAATTTGGGTGTTATTATTATTATTTTTTAGTATTATATATATATATATATACTAACCAACTTACTTTTAGACTTAAAAAAAACTATATAAATAAGAAAACTCACTATTTACACTAAAGTTTAAATTATACTAAAAAAAAATACTACTATAACTTATATTTAAATTAGAAGAAACCAAGTTATTATATATATATATGCAAATCTTATATTCTAAGAATGTGAATATTTTTTGTAGTTTTTAATGTTCTTAAATAAAACCTATTAAGAGTAAGATAAAAATTTAAAATATTAAGATTAGACCTAAAAGAAATATTTACACCAAAATAGTATAGAATTTGGGTGTGGTCAAAAATTAGTTGTTCACAACNATACAAGATTTGCTCATATGTTTAAATAGAAGAAAATTTATATATATATATATATATATATAAATTTTCTTCTATTTAAACATATGAGCAAATCTTGTATTCTAAGAATATGAATATTTTTTGTAGTTTTTTAATTTTCTTAAATAAAACCTATGAAGAGTAAAATAAAAATTTAAAGTATTAAGATTATACCTAAAAGAAATATTTACACCAAAAATAGAATAGAATTTGGTTGTGGTCAAAAATTAATTGTTCACAACCACAGTGGGTGCCAATTTTATTTTCAGGGAGGCTGAGATACTTGCTTTTGGGATCCCACTTGGGCAATTTACTCCCAAAGCCAAGTCCTCTCCGGTTGCTACTATGATTCTCTTTAAGCCATGTCAGGGCATCAGAAGATTTATTCCATTTACAAGTTCTATCTAATTCAAGTTTGACTTTGCCAAGCTCTTCTTTAAGTGATCTTATCTGTTCATCCTTGGCATACATTTTATCTTTTAGTTTTCCCAAATTTTCCTCTAACATGACATGAGAGTTATCAACAACCTTTTTACTGGATCCTAGTCTCAGTTTTAAGTTTTCAGCTTTTAATTCTAGAATCTCAGTCTCAAGTGGATGAACCCGGTTCAACAGGTCGGTGTTTTTCTTTTCAGATTCACTGACTCTGATTTCCAGGTTCATGCACTTTGCTTTTAGCATTGCACATTCTTTAGAGAGTTGATAATTCTCTTTGTATGTTTCCTCAGAATCATCCATGAAATCAAGTAGCAACTCAGAGAGTTTTTCCTTAGATAGGAACTTTATTTTGTTTTTAAGATAGGAAATGCTTACCTGTGGTTCTTCATCAGATTCTCCAATTGCCATGAGCCAGATCTTCAGTCTCCTCATCTTCTGATTCTTCATCTGAACTTTTCCCCCAAGCAGCGACCATAGCTTGTGTTGTGGTCTTCTTGGGTTGGACCAATTCCTTCTTTCATATCTCTCCTTTTTCCATTCTACTTCCCACTAGGGACAGTTTTTTATGAGATGGTCAGTCTTACCACATTTGTAGCATCCCTCGTTGGTTGACCTTTCTGGAGCTTTTGCTTTGTTGTAGTTTCCTCCTCTAGAGATGCCCTTCTTCCTCATGAGAAAGTTTCTGAATTCTTTGGTAATCATGGCCAACTCATCTTCCTCCAGATCTGCTCCCTCAGTGATTCTCAGTGCTAGACTCCTCTCCTTCTTTGGACCATCCATCTTCATTGTCTGCCTTCTGAGTTCATAGGCAGTGAGGTTTCCAATCAGCTCATCCAATCTCAGGGTTGCCATATTTTTGGATTCCTGGATAGCAGTGATTTTGCTTTCCCAGGAAATTGGCAAGACCCTTGTTAGGATCTTCTCAACCCTGTCCTCTTCAAGAATGACTCTTCCAAGAGACTTTAGTTCATTAGTCAAGGTTGTGAACCTTGTATACATCTCTTGGATAGTCTCTCCTTCTTTCATAGTGAAGTTTTCATACTGAGAGTATAGTAGAGTACCTCTTGACCTCTTTACCTGAGGTGTTCCTTCATGGGCTACTTGTAGAGTATCCCAGATTTCTTTGGGTGTGGTGCAACTTTGGCAGTGCTGTATTCATCTGGACCTAATCCACAAACTAGCCACTTCTTGGCCTTAGCATTCGTCTCCCATTTCTTTAGGTCTTCAGCATTGCAATCAACCCTAGTCTTTGGTACATCCACACCTTCAGCAGTCTTCTTCATTGTAGTTAGAGGCCCATCAGTGACTATGTCCCAGAGTTCATAGTCTTCTCCTATCTGGTGGTCCTTCATGCTGTTCTTCCACCAAGAGTAGTACTGTCCATTGAAGAGTGGTGGCCTTGCAGTTGATTGACCTTCCCAGTTCCCAGGTGGTGCACTCATTTTGATCTTTTCCAAGGTGTTAGCCTTTTCAAGGATAACCTGCTCTGATACCAATTGATGTTTTAGACGTCAATACCACACAAGAATATAGGTTAAATGTGTGGTACCCAATTTTTCGAGTGCTGTCTCACAAGAAGAACCTGGTTCTTCTTTGTGTTCCAACTTCTACTGGTGCGGAATAATAAAAGCAGTAAAGTAAAAACACA
>ML265665.1:325-26321 GCA_005239495.1 Nicotiana undulata
TTTTGGGATGTATATCTATGTGTGCATTTTATTTCAGCTTGTATCTACTAGGATTTCATTTCCGCTCAAGGCTAGTATCATGTTTGTCGTTATAAATTGGGAATCTTTGACTGTTTAACTAGATGGGGAAGGTATCACTTGGTGTAATTATTGTTGGCTTGCCTAACCCCGTCGTTGGGCGCCATCACGACTCGGATTGGAATTCTGGGTCGTGACAGCAGGCCAAACGCTGAATGAAGCAATTGTTCCCAGTTTTGAGAGAGGATTGTGTGGTCTATTGTGCGGTCGCATAATGCTTGTGCGGACGTCATAATGACTGCAGAAGTGCAAAAAGAGTTTCTACAGGAGAAAATTTGCGGCATCAAATACGATCGCGAAATCGATGTGCAGACGGCATAACAGATCTGCGATAAACAACTAGGCAACTGGACACTCAATTATGCGACGGAGTTGTAGATATGCGGGTCACGAAGTGATTATGTGACATGTTCTACGATCGCAAATGTGATCTGCAGGGGTATTTTTGTCAGATTTTGACCCTGATTTTTAGCCCGTTATAAATAGAATAACTAGGGTTTGTGTGGGGCATCTTGTCTGAAAAAGAGGCTACACTTAGAGCATTGAATACTCCATTATTTTGGAAGCTATTGAAGAGAGAATCTTGTTATCTTTGTAAGCTTATGACTTTATTTATTGCTTTGTTCTTGGATTCTAGTATGAGTAACTAGTTTTAAATACTAATGTTGTGGACCCTAAATGGGTGTAATGTTAATAGGTTTTTACCATTTAATATGTATATATAATGGTTGGTTGATATCTATTCATTTCCCACACTTCATTTATTGTTGATGGTTGCAAACATTGACTAATGCCATTTTACTCTATCTTTACTTGGAAAAGTGGGGTAGGGTATGGTAGTTATGAATAGCAAAAACTCAAGGCTTTAAACCTTATTTAATAGAATTGATTAGAAATAAGTGGATTCTATTTGGCAAATACTGGTTGTTCTTACTGTAACTCTTTTATATTTGGAAAAATCATTATACTACCTAATTATTGGAAAATATTAGGTAGTCATTTAGAAACCATTTGTATATCAAAGGACCTTTCATTATAAATATATCATATAAACACTAATAACATTACATTCCATTGATGGGGACACAACCTTGGTTTCCTTGAGTAAATTAATTACTATCTCATAATAAAATTGCTTTCTTGATAATTCACAATTACAACATTCTCTTTTGAGCTAACGGAGTAGGATTATAACTTAAGTTGAATTTCACACTATTCAAGTAACTTTTTCATACCTATTCCATGTGGGATTCGACCCCAACCTAGTTGGGTTATTATATTTGACATCGACTGCCTTACACCATTTATTTAGGTATAATTTGAGCTTATCGGGGGTCCTCAGATTTCAAGGACGATTATGTGTCCCTAATGTTACAAGGCGGCACCGGCAGGTTATTTGAGAGACTTAGGATTCTCGTTATTCTGTCTATTCAGGAGCAACAAAGATGTATCATGAATCAGGGAAATATATTGGTGGGTTGGAATGAAAAAGGATATAGCGGAGTTTGTTTCTCAGTGCCCTAGCTGTTAGCAGATTAAGATTGTGCATTAAAAACCCGGTGGACTATTGCAAGCTATAGAGATCCCGACTTGGAAGTGGGAAGTAATTAATATGAATTTCATTGTTGTCACGCCCCAAAAATCGAGGAGCGCGACCAGCGCTCAACCGAGTAATCCCGGCTGAGCAAGCCTGTTAGGTTTCATTCTACCCAAACTAATTCATGAATAAAGAGGAGATGAATTCCATTAATCATACTTTGTAAATATTTCATTAGCAGTTTCAACCATAATATCAAAAATATTACAATTTTTATAGATATGAAGAAAAACATATTTGCCAAAATACCAATATTTCTAATTTAATTTCCAATATCCAACACCACCCACAACCTGTCTACGGAGCCTCTAAATACAACTGAAGAGTAATATGGAAATTCCGGCAACAAGGCTCTGGCTATACCTCAAAATATAAACCACAGGATAACCAAATGACACAGGACCCCGAAATGAAGTGGGATCACCAAGTTAGCTGAAAGAAGCGTATCACTATCACTGCTCACTGCCGCCTACTGTGGAATCACCTGCATCCATTGAAGATGCAGCGCTTCCGACAAAAGGGACGTTAGTACTGTCGAATAGTACTAGTATGTAAAGCTAAAAATCTACTTTGACAATCAATAATATCCAAATGCCAATTGAAACATAACAATTTTCAAAATATGAAAGCAATACATATATTTAGTTGGAAGATCTTTAGTACCGATAATACCACCGTTCACGATAACACTATCCACAATACCATTGTTCACGATGCCACTATTCATAATGCCACCATACTTTTGGCCCGGAGTCCGATCACGACCCAATCGGCTAGGTCATCTCACTAGAGACGTTCTCTACAATTTCAATTCTCCTTTCAATTTTGGTTTCAATTTTCTGCACAATACCACCATGTGTGCGGCATGGCGTCCGATCACGGCACGATCGACTAGGCCGTCTTACTAAAGACATTTCCATTTTCCATCAATCATCTCATTTAAAGTTTATATCACACATATCAATTCATCGACACTTGGGGCCACAATATTTACATCATACTTGGCACTAGGCCACATTTCATAACTCAAGCTTTTTTCCCCCACATTTCACATCGATTCCACTTTCAATATTGAACCTTCCAATTCAAGATAATAAGCAAATACGAGAGCAATTATAGATTATAAGCATAAAGAGGATTTCACATATTTTGGAATAAGAATCTCAATTCTAAATTGACTAAAGTCTAGGCATTTTAGCACATGTTCCACATTCTTCACGCATTCTCAATTGATAAAATAGCATAATGAAAGCATTGAGACACACCTTGCACATATATTCTTGCAACAAAAATCCATTTGGAATAACAACCACTACATCGATAAATTTCGGAACTTACAACATTTGCATGGACACCAAAGGGGGGGTTCAATTTATAAGAAGAGGGGGATTTAGTTGTACATACCTCAAAGAGCTTTTAGGAAAATTCTACTTTTTGAAGTCATCTTAAAACAGTTGAGTCGAGGCTCGTTTCGTAATATGTTTCATATATTTTCTCATTTCATAGGCATCACTAGGCAGAATTATAGACATTATCCACACTTTATTTCCACAGTTCATTTAATTCATTTTCAAACATCTTTATAGTTCATCATCAACTAGGCACAATCAATCAAGGCATTTAGTAGCAATTAGGAGTATTAATCATATCGAGTTTTCCTCACCTAGTTGGTATACTAGTTTTCATTTAAAATACAACTCAAAGCCATACCATTTTTAATAAGAAACCCATACTTTAGACATCTATCGTTCAATATAAGGCTCGTTCGGCATAGTCAAGTTTATGAGTTTATAGGTGCTAACTCGGAATGTAGAAATTTGGGATTTTGACCGATCATACTGAAACTTACGGAAACATTATGGAATTCAATTCCGAGATAAAGTTTAGCCCACATACCTGGTTGAGATTTTCTTTAGTTACTTCAATGTTCCGAAAATCCTAACAATCCCAATCTATTTCGAGATATAACAAAATTGAACATCAAAAACTAGGTGTGCATTAAGTCTTTAAGGTTCTTTTATAGAGGATTTCATCAACCTTCAACCCAGCCCTAAACATTTTTAGCTCAACAATGTTCCTAAACTCGTTGATAATACATGCAATCAAGATAACAACTCCAATACCCACAAACTTTCTTGATAATTACCCATCTTTAGCTAAAAATCGAAATTAAGGGTTAGTGTGTAGAATCTTACCTCGTGGATGAAGACCTAGTTTTTTTTCCTTGTTAAACTTCAAATATTGGTGTAAGAATTGAAGAATGATTTAATCACTTTTTCACTCTAGGCCTCCCTCTCTCACTCTAAAGCATTAGATTTTTGCTCAAAAATGACCTATTACGTGTATTAAGTTGGGTCGGGTTACAAATATAGAAGAATGGATAGTCCAAAATTCCGGACCGAGCTAGAGACCTGGCGTCGCCTGGCTAAAGCCTGGTCTCGCCAGCCTAAAGCCTGGTCCAGCCTGGCTTTAGCCTGGCCTCACCAGCCTAAAGCCTGGTCCAACCTGGCTATAGCCTGGCTAAAGCATGGTCTAGCGTTGATGAAACATTTCAACTCCCTAGCGCATTGTTCTACCCAAAACTCCGAGAATACAATGTATTAACCTACATTGACACAACAAAACCTTAAATTACAAAGGGAAGTTTTCCAGGGCCTTACATTCTCCCCCGCTTAGGACCATTCGTCCTCAAATGAGAAGTAAGTTCTGCCTCCTAACACATAACATAACTTATCTCTTCTTTCGCACAGCTAAATCTCCCACATTTTTACTAGCTTTCAAAGTTTCCAACACTTTCAGCAGAGTTTCCTTTGTAAATAGGCC
Source organism: Nicotiana undulata (assembly GCA_005239495.1). Lineage (NCBI taxonomy): Eukaryota > Viridiplantae > Streptophyta > Magnoliopsida > Solanales > Solanaceae > Nicotiana > Nicotiana undulata. Next base: position 4,824 of record ML265665.1, read on the forward strand.
TATCCACCTGCCAGAGAACTACCAAAACCCTCCTAACAACACATCCACAACTCGACAAAGCACCACAATGTATATACCAATAAAACTAATCTTAGTATTACAAACATTACATTATTAGAATGATACTTGGACATGGGCTGCACATTTTTAAATCATAACACATAGAAGGTACCTTTCAAATCAAAAACAATTGTTATACAATCAATAGAAAATATTTTCTTTCCACGACACTTTCGGCCCTGAAGGTGGCCTCTTAGACATACAGACTTCACCATAGCACATTCACGGAAACAATCTCAACTCCCAAATTTACCTAACAAGGATGACAAATAGATACCCCTCATAGGCCAACCGTCCATTAACTTCACCTTCAGTAGTTTCCACTGGAATTATACACAAAGTATGTCCAACAACATTACTAGACATAGGCACATGAAAACACAGGGTACATAGGGAACAACGATGGGAATACTTCGTACTCATAGTGCGGCCTAATGTAAACTACACTTATTTCACCTTCATTATCAATTCACGTAACATATTTAGGGATAAAATATTTGTGAATAACTCGTTCACCCTCCTAAACTCTAAATCTCTATGTGAACACCCACACTAAACCTTTAATGACCTTCAACAATTACTCTAGGATGTGCTATCATAAACTGACCATAAAATTACTTATTGAATATATGTAATCACATGGTGATGCTTCCTCTTTGACATGTTTCAACCTTCAATCCCCAATATATTTAATACAATGAGGAGCAAAGGAGTTCAAGACTGGGATGGAATTATTCAGGAATCCCTTGATGTGTTGAGTAGAGTATTTCATGAGGTTATATGCTAAGAGACACGAGAATTACTACTAACAATGTTGAGATCGTTAACCATTCTAACGACATCAACTATTAGACAAATGGAGCATGGAGGTAACTAGCACGCATTGACAAGTTGGGAACCATGATCCTGAGATATAAAAGTAGTGGGTCAATCTAGACATAAGATACATGGGAGGCATGATCGGGAGGATGATGACGCTAGCATCAGTTATCCTTGGGAGGCGACGAGTTATGCAAGGAATAGTAACAATTGTTCCTTTCCATATATGACTTGACCGACAACAGTAAGCTCTATGGAGACGTGGTTAAGTATATTACACCGGTTGCCTCATTGAATGTAAGGAAAAATCAGTTTTAGCTCAAAATGGGAAGATTCTTGCAACGTGGATGTGATAGTGATTTCAAGAAGAAATAATTAAAGTTGAATTACACTCCTAACATAAACTGGCACAAGGAATCTATTCAAAAAGCCCATGAGGATGAAAAAAGAAACTAAACGCTTATGAGATTATCATAATTCAAACAGCTTAAACTTCCCGATAATTGATCCTATATGAGATAACTAAATATACGAAAAATTGTCTTCCAAATCAATATGCTCATGGTATGTGCAAAAATCTGAAAGCATCTAATCTCAACCTTTTACAAGTGAAACCACATTGCTAGGACATCTTAGTATTGGGATGAATTAATGTATTGGTTAGAGGGGTTCTAACGGTTAACATGATGCTCCGGGGAGAAAGACAAATAAAACTCCTATCCACCCAGGGAGATGGAATGCCAAGTATAGCAAAACTCCCCCCACATGACAAGGACATAGTCCATGATTTTAGAAGTTGAGTATGTAAAGGCAACGAAACCCAATAAGACAATATAAAATAATCATGGAAGGTTTGCAGATGTTCATAATGAGTTCTCCATGGATTAAGACTTGGGAAGTACCCAGGTGCTAATAAAAGACAGAAAAAAATGAGAAGTAGGCGTTGTGCTATGATAACCCCCAAAGGTGCGTTTGGCCTTGACGAAGAGCCTGTTAAGGGTTCTTATGGGTTAGGAAGTGTTATAGTGACACGTAGAAGGACACACGTTCTCTCATGGTTATCGAACAAGTGTTGGGAAACTGGCACAATGAATTCACTAACTAAGGAACACAATTAACACATGTTGTGGAGCTGTAAAGAGAAAATAAACATTTGTTATGAGCTGGACATGCCTCTTCTATATTAACTCACAACTGCAATACAAGACCACGTCACGGGTGACCACAATACTAAGAACAAAGTGATCTACTTGCTACAGGATGTCCCAAGTGGACACGAAAGTTATACTAAGTTGGAGACACAAGATCTTCCTATGACGGAGATGTGAGGACCTCAATTTTCAGAGAGACTTTATGCACACGGTGACCATTTCGACTAACATGCACTCATACGATAGGTGTTAAGGTATGCCCTTATGTTACTAGACAGTGAGAATTTTTCATGATGATATTCGTAAGGGAGTAGTTCAAACCATAGAAGCCATATATACTAGTGAGAAAAAGAGTGACTCGAGAAGGATCGCAACACTGGATGCTTTACGTGGAACTTGACACCACATAGGTAAACTTTACGACGATGCATGTATAGGCACAAGCGAGAAGATGTTGTCCATTTAAATAAAAAGATTATGTAAGAAATTCATCGGGTATAGTCCCTTGTTGATAATTTAGGAAGGCAAGTGGGAAATATTAATCCTAGAGTTATAACTCCATTCAAGGACATATTTATAGAACTTAATTCCACAAGAGGATGTAAATAAGAGAATTTGTGATAGAGTGGATTCACAAATAATGTGTCTCGTTCAAAGAGTAGGTGCACACAATGTTTTGTGATTCAACATCTTGTTAAAATCATGTTTTGTAAGAACTCTTCAATATGAATGTACATATATAATAAGAAAAATCTTTGTGTTGTTCATAATGATGTACTAAGGAGTGACTTACTTGGTGACTTTAGGTTGATAGAGCAATAACTTAATCGATGCCCCTCGACTCCACATCCCTAATGTACGTTGGTAACACACTGATATTCTACGTGATCTTTTGGTGCAGGGACATTAATAGGAACAAGGGTACTTCCCTTAGCAACAAATTCTACCAATCCCTCCATGGCTTGATACATTCTCCTAACAAACTCTTGGGAAATCTCCCCCAGATTCAATAGTGGGGTCTTTCTCTCCTTACTGCTTCAAACTCGTGGATTATGGTATCAAGATTACTCATCTGTAGAATAAGACATAGCAAAGGAATTAGCTCCCTATCTTGAGCTCTGCCGCACGATCTGGAATATCAAAGAAGGGCGAAATTCCTAAATGTCTGAATAGCCTCTAACTTATAGATGTGGTCGACAACACACCGATAAGAAGGACTCTACTAGACACGGCTCCGATACACCCTAGGACACTTTAAAACCTTAGGCTCTGATACCAAGTTTTTCACGCCCCAAAAACCGAGGAGCGCGACCGGTGCTCAACCGAGTAAACTCGGCTGAGCAAGTCTGTTAGGTTTCGTTCTACTCAAACTAATTCATGAATAAAGAGGAGATGAACTCCATTAATCATACTTTGTAAATATTTCATTAGTAGTTTAACCATAATATCAAAAATATTACAATTTTTATAGATATGAAGAAAAACATATTTGCCAAATACCAATATTTCTAATTTCATTTCCAATATCCAACACCACCCACAACCTGTCTACGGAGCCTCTAAATACAATTGAAGAGTAATATGGAAATTCCGGCCACAAGGCTCCGGCTATATCTCAAAATATAAGCACACGATAATCTTTGATACCCAATTTTTCCCTATAATATTTTTCAAAATGCATATATACCTTCAAAACCATGCATTAGCATCAATTAATATTTTTTTTCCATAATTTATGCATTTTAAAGGATTTTATTAATTCGTCCCAGTATTTTTATTATATGAATAATTACTAATTGTATCACAAATGACTTTATAACAATTTCATGACTTAATTTTACTATTTATATTTATACTATGCTTAAATCATTTCACAAATAGCCACATTTACATTTTTTGGGTTATAATTGCAATAACTTTGTAATTATAGCCCATGTATCTATTAATACATTATTTTACCAGAAAATAACTTGTTGCATTTTTAAAATATTGAGTAATTATTTTAAAACATTTTTATGCATGAAAACCATTCTGTACAATCTATTAACTATTTTAATAAATTATTTTTTATCAATTAATTGGTATTTAACAAATAGCCCTTTTAATTTCTTTAATTTTTCGGACCTAACCCTTTAAATACCAGCCCAAACCCCTTAATAATACCAGCCCCGTTCACCTTAAGCCCAATTTGAACCTACCCGACCCAAACCCCATCAAATAGTGGTCGTTGATCTTTTAGATCAACGATCCACATTAAACCTTACCATTTTAATTCACAACCAACCCTACCCCCCCCCCCCCCCCCCCCCCCNAATCGCTGTCACCGGCGAAAAGCTCCTATCTATGGGGATTTCGTGCATTCTCCGACCATTACCAGCCTTTTATGCCTCCTAGTTGTTTGATTACATGGATCCTTACAAGAATCTCATGGAGATTCAACCTGTTCTTGCTTGAAACTTGTTTACTGGCTTGTCTAAGGCCATTCTCGTTTGTGAGTATAGATTTCCTCTTGTTTTAGTATGAATCCTGGGTTTTTGGCCAAGTTTCTTCATCTCTACTATTTTCTGACAACCCTAGTTTCACTATTATTCAAATCTGTTCAGATATTTGTATGATTCGAGTATTATCGGGTGTTTTCCCTTGAAAATCTTTTGTTTTAGTTAACTGCTTCGATTTCTTCACTCTTTCTGAAATTGGGTTCTTCCCAGACTTTTCTTCAAAAGTTTTTCTACTTTCAAATATTTAATCTGGTAATATCTTTACGTGTTTGGTTAATTTTCGTATGTATGCTCGAACCCTAGATATTTCTGTTGGTAACACTGATCTCTTCAATTTTTTCCATTATTATGTTTATTTCTGTGAACCAGCCGTATTAACTGATTCTATTTAGGGATTTGAATGATTTTCCTGTTAAATCCAGTATTCTTTGGGATTTGTTTTTTTCTTAATTGATTTCTATTAAGGATTCGAACCAGTTTTCCTGTTAAATTCAGTATTCTTTGGGCTTTTTACTTGGTTGATTTCTATTTAGGGATTTGAATAAGTCTTCCCTATAAAATCAGTATTTGCTGAGATTTTTACTTGTTTCCTTATTTGTAACGTTGAGTAATTTTACTTGACTTAATTGACTATCAATACGGTTTGGGATTTGATTTACTCCCTATATGGTATGATTTCTTACCTTAAGTTGAACCCCAGTTCTGACCGTTTATTGATTCTCCCCAATTAAAGGGGTCTTTTCCGGATCTCTCTATTGGAATTGATTCCATAATTGACTGATTGACTCTAATTGATTGAACTGTGATTTCTTTTACCTTATTTGTTTTAATCCCTAAGTGCTATATATACACTCTCATTATACCTCTCCAGGACACGAGCAAGAGTTCAAACACACACAAACTTTACTCTCATTTCTCTCCCTGCTACTTGTGTTCATTGCTTGTCTAGCCGGCTGAAAGCCAAGGCTAGACTGTCGAATCCTGCCTACTTCACCTTCTGTTTTGCTTCCTTAACTGGTATGTTTCTATCTCTAATGCCATTATGATGTTCGAACCTATCTGATTCTTTGTTGCTCTATGTCAGTTAAATTAATGTCTCTTCTGCATTAGTCTAATTGCTTATGTACTTAATTCTATATTCTTTCCTGTTTACTGCTTTGATAAGCATGCTTAAGTTTCACTCTTTCTTGTTCATTTTTTTAATCAGTATGTAACTTCTGCTTGAGTATTCAATATTGCCTTAAAACATCCTGTTTTACTTTGTGTCTAAGACTCTTGTCTTCCCTGTCCTGTAACCCCAACTAGTATGGCTACTTTGTGTAATTGAATTAGTATTTTCCTTGGCCCTTTCAGTAACCACTCATCATGACTACCTCTGTATCTAGACCTATGTCTTACTTTGTTTAACCAACATGTTTATTGCAGTGCTTAAATCATGTGCTTTCTTGTCTCTTGCCTTAAGTTAGTATGCTTACAATATCACTAAGTATGACTATTAGACTGGAGCGATTCCTGTTTAGACCTTAAATCAACATGTCCTAGTGAATTGTTATCTATCCCTGCTTGCCCTATGTCCATGTTAACTAGCATGACTGCCTTCACCCTGTTTCCATGTGCTCCTGATTCAGGATGATGTGCTCCCCAACTCCTGCTCCCTCTCTGTGTTACTGTCTGTTCTCAGCATGATGTATTCCCACCAAGGGTTAACTAATAAACTAAATTGAAACCAGGTAATGTGAATCTTGGGTTTGAAACTTTGTGACTTTGTGCTGCGTGTTTTGGTTGGCTGAACCTTTTCTTAGAATGTTTCTAAACTATTTTTACTCCTAATGTTTTCACCTCTAGACTATTTTTCACTCCAAAATGTTTTCACTTTCAAACTATTCTCCCTCCTAAATGTTGTACTTCTATATTGTTTTCCTAAAATTATTCCTACTCTGTTAAGCACTCTCACTCCTACTCTAAGAATACTTAGGATTCTGCCCCTCCAGTGTCTGTACTGCCTAGGAATCCATGAGATTCCTCCGAACTCTGGCACACTGGGGTTGGATCTTCCACACTGCACAAAACTACTTCTCCATTTAAAAGGATCTTGGTGTGAGCATTGTCCGGGGTCCTTGAGGCCCTTGGGAACTTTGACACACCAGGATACCCTCTCTTGGATAATATGAGATATGGTACTTTGCACTTTTTGAAGGCCTGGTTTTTCCAGGTTTACGTTGGGCTTATTTAGTCTCCCTATAGCATAACTTTGTTTATTTTGTAATTCATTTGTTATATGGTCTGTAATAATAATTCTTGTAAACAGATATTGGGGATATTAGTAAAAGAGGAGGGAGTTTTATATAATTTTGTGGGGAAAATGGGTAGAAATCATGCCCTTAGGATTATTATGACCATTTGCTTGCATTAGAAATCATGTTCTTAGTATTATTTGCTTGCATTAGAAACAATGCTCTTAGGATCGTTTGGCATACTAGAAAACATGTTCATAGGCATCATACCATTTGTTCTAAAAATTCTGCTTTCTAAACTTCTGCATAATCATGTCCGCTTAAAATTGTATCACTAAGTTGCTACTAATCCTGCCTAATAAAAATGTTCCTTCCCTTATGTGCATTAGAAACCATGCTTTTGGACTTCATTGCACTCGTCTAAATTTTGTAATTACATCTAGATCGTATAAAATCAATAGCAACCACGTCCATAAAAAACAAAAGCAGTTCCAACACCTAGATATCATGTTATAGAGATAATGTGTATAAAACTAGTTCTGTAATGTTCAACACCTTATATGACATAACGAACTCAAACTTCTTATTTTAGATCGATTATTAGAACCTTGATTACGATTAGATATCATGCTTATAGGGTATCTCAGATCCACACCTAGGCAAGCCTGTAGGTAATTAAATTATTGCAAAAATGGTGAAAGTGTGCTTTGCTTGATTATTTGTGAACTTCCCAGATTCAGCAAGACCTAAAATCAGTAGGCAAACTGATTAGGTATCCACTGCCTCGCTTTAACACAATGCTGCATATATTCAATTTTTATTTAGATATCCTGCCTTAGGACTTTTGAAATATCATAAATCTTGTTGTTTGAGACGTGCTATTGTCTGCTTATTTTAGGAGGTAAATGTGAGCCCCCTTAATTGTTCCTTTACTTGACAGTCCTACTTGTTTTATTAATTGTCGCCTAGATTTTCTCCTTTTAAGCACCTTAAGAGAGTCTAGAACTGCCTAAATTAGAGGTCCTAAACACCTCCAAGACCATAAGGAAGGGACAGGTAATGCACGCATAGGTACGTTTAATTAGAATCACTTATATAACCACTAAGGGGAGGGTAATTGGGTAGTAAAGGATATGATGACATGTGCGCTAATGCCACGTGTAACACCTCTCAATGAAGAAAGTTTACTGGATATTGCAAAGATGTGATCCTATAGGCTAATAAACCTAGGACCTCACGTATTCTTGTTTAATCCATATGTGTGCTTAAACTGCTTTATTTGCTTAATGACTAATTCACAAAATGAGTTTGGCCAGGACCCACCGTTGTGGACCTCGGGGGGGTGCCTAACACCTTCCCCTCAAGGCAATTTCAATCTCTTACCTAATTTTTGGTAACGTAGATTGGTTTATATGAGTTATTTGCAATAGGTGCCCTAACACACCTTAAACCTGTTAGGTGGCAACTCTTCAATTTCTATACCTCTTTCCCAAAAGGAAATGAGCTGTCCCAAAGAATGTCGAAACCCGAACTCCGCTGAAAAGCGAAATAAGGGGGCGCGACAATAACCAAATGACACAGGACCCCGAAATGAAGTGGGGATCACCAAGTTAGCTGAAAGAAGCGTACCGCTATCACTGATCACTGCCACCTACTGTGGAATCACCTGCATCCATTGAAGATGCAGTGCCCCCGACAAAAGGGACGTTAGTATTGTCGAATAGTACTAGGAAGTAAAGTTAAAAATCATCTTTCAAATTAGAATAAACATACAAAAAAGGAAAGCCATAGAAACAACAAGTCACAATCAATAATATCCAAATGCCAATTGAAACATAACAATTTTCAAAATACGAAAGTAATACATATATTTAGTTGGAAGATCTTTAGTACCGATAATACCGCCATTCTTGATGCCACTATTCATAATGCCACCGTACTTTTGGCACGAAGTCCGATCACGACCCGATTGGCTAGGTCATCTCACTAGAGACATTCTCTACAATCTCAATTCTTCTTTCAATTTCGGTTTTATATTTTTTCACAATACCACCACGTATGCGGCATGGCGTCCGATCACGGCTAGGCCGTCTTACTCAAGACATTTCCATTTTCCATCAATCATCTCATTTCAAGTTTATATCACACAAATCAATTCATCGACACACGAGGCCACAATTATTACATCATACTTGGCACTAGGCCACATTTCATAACTCAAGCTCTTTTCCCCCACATTTAACATCGTTGCCACTTTTAATATTTAACCTTTAAATTCAAGATAATAAGCACATACGAGAGCAATTATAGGTCGTAAGCATAAAGAGGATTTCACATATTTTGGAATAACAATCTCAATTCTAACTTGACTTGAAGTCTAGGCATTTTAGCACATGTTCCACATTCTTCACACATTCTCAATTGATAAAATAGCATAATGAAAGCATTAAGACACACCTTGCACATATATTCTTGCAACACAAATCCATTTGGAATAGCAACCACTACATCAATAAATTTTCGGAACTTACTATATTTGCATGGACACCAAATGGGGGGGTTCAATTTATAAGAAGAAGGGGATTTAGTTGTACATACCTCAAAGAGCTTTTAGGAAAATTCTACTTTTTGAAGTCATCTTGAAACAGTTGAGTCAAGGCTCATTTCGTAATATGTTTCATATATTTTCTCATTTCATAGGCATCACTAGGCAGAATTATAGACGTTATCCACACTCTATTTCCCCAGTTCATTTAATTCATTTTCAAACATCTTTATAGTTTATCATCAACTAGGCACAATCAATCAAGGCATTTATTACACATACGAGCAATTAGGAGTATTAAGCATATCAAGTTTTCCTCGCCTAGTTGGTATACCAGTTTTCATTTAAAATACAACTCAAAGCCATACCATTTTTAATAAGCAACCCATACTTTAGACATTTATCGTTCAATATAAGGCTCGTTCAGCATAGTCAAGTTTATGAGTTTATAGGGGATAACCCGGAACTTAGAAATTAGGGATTTTGACCGATCATACTGAAACTTACGAAAATATTATGGAATTAAATTCCGAGAGATAAAGTTTATCCCACATACCTGGTTGAGATTTCCTTAAGTTATTACAAAGTTCCGAAAATCCTAGCAATCCTAATCTATTTCGAGGTATAACAAAATTGAACAGAAATTAGGAAGATATTTATAGTCTTAGCTCGTTTGAGCGTTCTATCAAAAACTAGATGTACATTAAGTCTTTAAGGTCCTTTTATAGAGGATTTCATCAACCTTCAACCCATCCCTAAATATTTTTAGCTCAACAATGTTACTATACCCGTTGATAACACATGCAAGCAAGATAACAACTCCAATACCCACAAACTTTCTTGATAATTACTCATCTTTAGCTAAAAATCCAAATTAAGGGTTAGGGTGTAGAAACTTACCTCAAGGATGAAGATCTAGTTTGTTTTCCTTGTTAATCTTCAAATATTGGTGTAAGAATTGAAGAATGATTTAGTGGAGATCACTTTTTCACTCTAGGCCTCCCTCTCTCACTCTAAAGCATAAGATTGTTGCTCAAAAATGACCTATTGCGTGTATTTAACGAAGTTGGGTCGAGTTATAAAGATAGAAGAATGGATAGTCTAAGATTCCGGACCACGCTACAGACGTGGCGTCGCCTGGCTAAAGTCCGGTCTAGCATGGACTTAGCCTGTCCTCACCAGCTCTGAAGACCCAAAAGGTCATCCTGTGTAAATTTAGCAAACACTGTGTTTCGAGGCCCTAAAAGCCTTTGTTAGTCTCACCTCGATGTGCGTGCATAGCCCGGGCGCGTTGCCGGGAAGCTTTTATGTGGAAACTTGATAAAGAGTTGAATTTATAATAATTAATTGATTAAAGTTGACTTTGGTCAACATTTTTTATAAACGGACCCGGACCCGTGAATTGACAGTCCTAGAGGGTTCGTAGGAAAATATGGGACTTGGGCGTATGCCCGAAATCGAATTCCGAGGTCCTAGGTCCGAGAAATGAATTGTTCAAGAAAATTGTTTTCTGAAAATAATAAAGGCTTATGAAAATGAAGTTCGATGTGAAACTTGTATTGCCAGGCCCATATTATAGTTCCGGAGCCCGAAACCGGTTCAATATGTGTTATTTGAGTTATCTGTGAAATTTGGTAAGGAACGGGCTTGATTTGACATGTTTATGATGTAAAATGGGAAATTGAGAGTTAATGAAGTTTTGAGGATTTTCATAGAATTTGAAATTTGGTTTGGAACGTGATTTCATGTTGTCGAGGCCCGAATGTGATTCCGAGATAGGGAATAGTTCCTTATGGTCATTTATAACTTTCCCAGGTGCCTTCCGGACCCCGCACGAGGCCAAAAATCGGCTAAAAACACTGTTGGTGCAGCTGTTGCTGGTGTGACCGCAGGTGCGGTTGCCCAGCTGCAGGTGCGGGACCCCTCCTGCGGTCCCAGCCTCGTAGGTGCGCATCACCATTTTCTGCAGGAGCGGGACCGCAGGTGCGGCCCCCAACTCCGCAGGTGCGAACCCAGCTCCCCCGGCCATTTTCCACAGGTGCAGCCATTTCCTCGCAGGTGCAGGAACCCCTGTAGGAAGCGTGTTTTTAAAGTGCAAAACTCGGGATTTTTTCATTCCCTTCATACCAAAAACCCCATTAGAGATTTGTGATCTTTGGAGGAGCACACCACGACCTAGCTACTGTTAAGGTAAGTTAATTCCTTCCTAATACTAGTTTCATGCATGCATAATTAATAGGATTACCTACGAAATTAATGGAACATCAAGAATTGGGTAGTGAATTTAGGGTTCTTGAGAAATTGGCGTATTGTCCGTTTAATGCTTTGAATTCAAGTAGAAACTTCATATTAATGAACCTTAGGCTATGGGTGAGTGATTCCTCCGAGAATTTTCGGGATTCGAGCATGCGGGCCCGGGGTCGAATTTTAGTATTTTTGGAAGAATAGTAGAAAATGTATAATTAGGCTTTGGAATTGGTTATTGAGTAATTATTGATGTTAATAAATCCATTATATCTAGATATTATCGATTCAGAGTAAGATTCGAGAGGAAAGGCTCTGATTGAGGCTTGACTTGCATTTTGGAACCGAGGTAAGTGTTTGGCCTAACCATAGCTTGAGGGAATAGGTATAGAGTCTTATTTTCTATGTGTAAATCATGTCCAACATATAGGTGAGGTGACGGGTACCTATATGTTGTGGTCAAGCATGCCCGTAGGTCAAATGTGATGAATCATATCGTGTTCTTAATATTCTCTGTACTATGAGTAATTGGTGATTTAGAAGTGATACCTTGGTGTTGTTCCATGACATGGGGAGTTATTGTGTTATTTGTTTCAATTGAGGCTTTTACTGTTGATATTGTAGTTCTGATGCGAGGTTGGTTATAGCTGAGTCCCTTGCCGGGACGATAGAATTTTATTGAGTATTTCCATACACTTAAGACTTCTTATTGTTGATTTTAACATTATATTGTTGCTTTTATAATATTTATCGCACGAGGGGACATGCCGTGCTGATTGTTTATTATTTATCACACGAGGGGACATGCCGTGTTGATCGTTTATTATTTATCGCACGAGGGGAAATGCCGTGCTGATTGTTTATTATTTATCACACGAGGGGACATGCCGTGTTGATCATTTATTTTATCGCACGAGGAGACATGTCGTGCTGATTGTTTATTATTTATCACACGATGGGACATGCCGTGTTGATTGTTTAGTATTTATCGCACGAGGGAGCATGGTGTGCTGATTGTTTATTATTTATCACACGAGGTGACATGCCGTGTTGATCGTTATTGTTATCGCACGAGGGGACATGCTGTGCCGATGTGTTACTGTTTGATGCACGAGGGGACATTCCGTGCCGAGTGATTTGCGAGGTGATGCACGAGGGGACATGTCGTGCCTTGTGTTATTCATTATCTGTTCTGAGGTATTAAATTCTTGTTTTTACTGTTACATTTCAGTTGTTACCCTGTTCCACTATGCTAGTATTTGTTTCCCCTTTTACCCCCAGCATGTTCTCCCCGTATATGTTTTTACATGCTTATTTCCGCTGATATCTTTCCTGTTATTATATAGAATTGTGCAGGTACGTATATTGTTGTCGGTCCTAGCCTCGTCACTACTTCGCCGAGGTTAGGCTCGGCATTTACTCAGTACATGGGGTCGGTTGTACTGATGCTACACCTGCACTTCTTTATGTTGTGCAGACTACGCAGCCGGACCCGGTGGTCACTGACGGTCGGAGCATTCCATCAGTTCATACAGGAGACATCGAGGTAGACCCGCAGACGTTCGTGGGCCTTGGCGTCACCTTCTACCCTTCACTTTCAGCTCTGTCTTATCTTATAGTTTCAAAGACAGTCATATGTACTTATTTTTAGACCATTGTATTTAGTAATCTCTTAGACAGTTCGTGAGTATGTGACACCAGTTCTGGGTTATATTTATGGTATTTACTTCGAAGCTTGCGATATTATTTTTGTAATTTGTTAAATTTCATATTGTTAATCATAGCTGCCCTTGTCATCCTGTTCATTTTAGTTGTTATGAGTTTTATTTAGTTCAAACGTTGGCTTGTCTAGCGGGTTCAACGTTAGACGCAGTCATGGCCCGAAGGTGGGATTTCAGGTCGTGACAAGTTGGTATCAGAGCTCTTGGTTTCTTAGGCCTCACAACTCACGGACAAACTTGGTAGAGTCTGAGGGATCGGAACGGAGACGTCTGTACTTATCCCCAGAGGCTGCGAAGTTAGGAATAACTCCACATTTCTTCATCTCCATCGTGCGAATTTATTCTATCATTGATGATTGAACTTGCCTACTATGTCCTCTCACTAATCTCGACAAGATGCGTAGCATTTACGACAGGACAAGAGATGAAGCCCCAATGACAGCTACGATCAAGGGAAGAGACAGAAGTAGAGCATAGTCTAAAGCTCGAACATCAGCACCTATTGTACAATCTCAAATGGATCTAGATGCGGAGGTTCTAGCTCAATCAGTATATGTTGACTAGATCAGATTCCGGAAGGATTTATAGCTACTCCATGGTTGCAGGATGCACTAGTCCGTTTATTGAGGTTGGACAAGTTACCAACAAGTTCCACTCCATTTCAGCGGTATATCTTTTGAGGACCCACACGATTTTCTTGACCGCCTCTATGAGGTATTGCACACCATGGGAATAAGTGTAAAGCAACGGGGTTGATTTATATGAGCTGTGACGTTTAACATCGTGGATTATCAGGTATTGTGGCCTATGACTTGTGCCACGTGGGGAGGTCCACTGTCAAGGAATAGATTGCGAGGCCACGTGTCATATCGGTTTTGGTTTGGAATGTATAAGGCCGGGGATTTTTGCAAGAGATAAAGCTGGGAATTTCGGTACGTCTACCTCCTTAATAACCATATACCTTAGTACCAAAGGAGTTATTCAAACAACTTGAAGTCTACAAAAGTCTACTCATCGTGGAAGTCACGGCTGTGTCGGGTCATAAGACGGTGTCAGAATATGCCATCAGGTTTGATAAGTTAACCCGTCATACTCCTACGTTGGTTTGTATAGCCAGAGGGCGAGTCCCCAGACTCATTAAAGGACTCAAAGATGATTGTAAATTTTGGGCGACTCAGGGCAGGATGATACTTTATGTCGGCTAGTGGTAGAAATTGCCCTGGGCTTGGGAGAGTCATATTTCATCAGAGCACTGAGGCTACATGCTCCATTGCAGCTACAACACAACTTCATGACCACCTAGGGAAAAAAAAGAGTCGGAGTGTCGAAAGTGGAGGTTAGATTCTTAGAGGTGGAGACCCAGCATGTTGATATATTTTCTATGGTATCATTAAAAGAACAATCTCTAAATTATTATAAAGTGATGATTTTCTGAACTTAATTTGGTTATGCTTATCTAATAAAATTATTCTAATATGCTCCCCGTTCGGTTGATCTTCGTAACTCAAAAAGCCACTTATGTGGATACTTGTATTGAGAGGTTCAATGGAGATAATTGTATCTATCATTACGTGTTGTAATTTTATTTAACGGAAAATATTTAAATGAAGGAAATGAAATATTTCGATTGGCACGATATGCATATTGCTTGTGATTCAGAATTGAGGACGAGATCCTCGCGTGTCATTATGATTTGGTATATTTTAGCCGGGCTACGAGCCGCGGTGAAAGTTATGTAAAGATGAGATCCTTGTGATGGAAATGCTTGAGTTTGAAATCTCCCTTGTGAATTTAATTTTGTTCTGTTTTTACTTTAGTACTGGTAGGGAGTCATGCTTGTTAAACTTATTAATTATGTTCAAAATAATAATAATAATAATCATAATAATAATAATAATAATAATAATAGATAAATAAATAAATAAATAAACTATTTAACTATCGGTGCGTAATTTGCCAAATTCGTGCTATGATTATGGAGACTTAACCTTCAAGGTAGGTGCCCGCCCAGGGGGCGTTAGATGAGGCACGTTATTTTGGGTAATTATGAGGTCTTCAAGCATCGTATCTCAATATCAGTATTGTGAAGGAATTGAAGGAGCAGTTACACGATTGTTGGGCAAAGGCTTCATCAGGCCTAGTGTTTCTCCTTGGGGTGCTCCAGTGTTGTTCGTGAAGAAGAAAGATGGCTCAATAATGATGTGTATTGACTAGCGGTAGTTGAATAGGGCTACTACTAAGAATAAGTATCCTCTGCCAAGGATTGGTGACCTATTGGACCAGCTTCAGGGTGCTACTGTGTTTTCCAAGATTGATCTGAGATCTGGTTACCATCAGCTGAGGATTAGGACGTTTGATGTTCCTAAGACGACCTTTTGCACTCGTTATGGGCATTATTAGTTCTTGGTGATATCATTGGGATTGACAAATGCCCCCGTTGTTTCTATGGAGCTGATGAACCGAGTGTTAAGGCCTTATTTGGACTCATTTGTGATTGTGTTTATTGATGATATATTGATATACTCTCGCAGCCGAGAGGAGCATGAGCAGCACCTTAGAGTCGTCCTCCAGACTCTGAGGGACAGTCACTTGTATGCCAATTCTCCAAGTGTCAGTTTTGGTTGAGTTCAGTTGCATTTCTAGGCCACGTGGTTTCGTCAGAGGGTATTCAGGTGGATCCCAAGAAGATTTCAGCAGTGAGAGATAGGTCTAGACCCACTTCAGCTACAGAGATTCGGAGCTTCTTGGGCTTAGAAGGTTATTATCGCCAATTTGTGGAGGGGTTTTCATCTATCGCAGACCCGATGACCAGGTTGACCCAGAAGGGTGCCCAGTTAAGGTGGTCGGATGAGTGTGAGGCGAGCTTTCAGAAGCTCAAGACAGCCTTGACCACGGCCCCAGTGTTAGTTTTGCCCACAGGTTCAGGGTTGTATACCGTGTATTGCGATGCTTCACGAGTTGGACTTGGTGCAATGTTAAAGCAGGATGGAAAGGTCATATCCTATGCTTCTCGTCAGTTGAAGGTTCACGAGAAGAATTATCCAGTTCATGACTTGGAGTTAACAACGATTGTTCATGCCTTGAAGATTTGGAGGCATTACTTGTATGGTGTGCCATGTGAGGTGTTTTCGGATCATAAGAGCTTACAGTATCTATTCAAGCAAAAGGGAGTTGAATATGAGGCAGAGAAGGTGGTTAGAGTTGCTGAAAGATTATGATATTACCATTCCTTATCATCCGGGAAAGGCCAATGGGGTGGCCGATTCTTTGAGCCGGAAGTCAGTCAGTATGGGCAGTCTAGCTTATTTATCAGCCGAGGAGCGACCTCTTGCGTTTGATGTTCAGGATTTAACCAACCGATTTGTGAGGTTGGAGGTTTCGGAGATTGGCAGTGTGTTGGCCCATACCGTGGCCCATTCTTCATTGTATGACCGTATTCGGGCCAGGCAGTATGATGACCGTCATTTATGTGTTCTTAGAGATACGGTCCGGCACGGAGGTGCCAAGCAGGTTACGATTGATGATGGAGGAGTTCTTCGGATGCATGGTCGTATTTGTGTGCCCGATGTTGACGGCATTCGTGAGTCGATTCTTCATGAGGCCCATAGTTCCCGGTATTCCATTCATCCGGGCGCCGCAAATATGTACCAGGACTTGCGGCAGCATTATTGGTGGCGTAGAATGAAGAAAGATATTGTAGCTTATGTAGCTCGGTGCCTGAGCTGTCAGTAGGTTAAGTAAGAGCACTAGAGACCCGGTGGTTTGATGTAGCAGATTCAGCTTCCTGAGTGGAAGTGGAAGTGTATCACCATGGACTTTGTAGTTGGACTCCCACGGATTCAGAGGATGTTTGATGCGGTTTGGGTGGTTGTGGATAGGCTGACCAAGTCAGCGAAGTTCATTTCGGTATCAGTTTCATATTCAGCGGAGAAGTTGGCAAAGATATATATGAGAGAGATTGTTCGATTGCATGGTGTGCCTTTATCCATTATATCAGACAGAGGTACTCAGTTTACCTCCCATTTCTGGAGAGTTGTTTTGCGGGAGTTGGGTACACAGATTGAGCTGAGCACAGCATTTCATCCTCAGACGGACGGACAGTCCGAGCGTACTATTCAGATTTTATAGGATATATTGCGGGCTTGTGTTATTGCCTTTGGTGGTTCATGGGACCAGTTCTTGCCTTTAGCTGAGTTTGCCTACAACAGCAGCTATCATTCGAGCATTCAGGTGGCTCCGTATGAGGCGTGGTATGGTAGGTGGTATCGGTCCCTAGTCGGATGGTTTGAGCCTGGAGAGGCTAGATTATTGGGTTTTGGAGTTAGTCCAGGATGCTTTGAACAAGGTGAAGATTATTCAGGATAGACTTAATACAGCTCAGTCCAGGCAAAAGAGTTATGCGGATCATAGAGTTTGAGATTTGGCTTTCATGATAGGAGACCGGGTATTTCTTCGGGTGCCGCCTATGAAGGGCGTGATGAGGTTCAGGAAAAAGGGCAAGTTGAGCCCTAGGTACATTCGTCCATTTGATATTTTGAATAAGATAGGAGAGGTGGCCTATAGACTTTCCTTGCCACCTAGTTTGCCAGTTGTGCATCCGGTATTTCACGTGTCTATGCTCTGGAGGTATATTGCAGATCAATCTCATGTTCTTGACTTCAGCGGTGTCAAGTTGGACAAGGATTTGTCTTATGAGGAGGAGCCGGTAGCCATTTTGGCTCGGCAGGTTCGTCAGTGGAAATCGAAGAGTTATCCTTCGGTTCGTGTTCAGTGGAGAGGTCAGCCTGTTGAGGCAGCGACCTGGGAGTCCGAGTCTGATATGTGGAGCCGATATCCCCACATTTTTCCCCGTTGCGGGTACCTGTCTATGTCCGTTCGAGGACGAACGTTTGTTTTAGCGGTGGAGATTGTGATGACTCAAAAGGTCATCCTGTGTAAATTTAGCAAAAACTATGTTTCGAGGCCTTGAAAGCCTCCGTTAGTCTCACCTCGATGTGCGTGCACAACCTGGGCGCGTAGCCAGGAAGATTTTATGTGGAAACTTGATAAAGAGTTGAATTTATAATAATTAATTGATTAAAGTTGACTTTGGTCAACATTTTTTATAAACGGACCCAGACCCGTGAATTGCCGGTCCCGGAGGGTTCGTAGAAAAATATGGGACTTGCGCGTATGCCCAGAATCGAATTCTGAGGTCCTAGGTCCGAGAAATGAATTTTTCAAGAAAATTGTTATCTGGAAATAATAAAGGCTTATGAAAATGAACTTCGATGTGAAATTTTGTAAGGAACGGGCTTGATTTGACATGTTTCGGATCTAAAATGGGAAATTGAGAGTTAATGAAGTTTTGACGATTTTCATAGAATTTGAAATTTGGTTTGGAACATGATTTAATGTTGTCGAGGCCCGAATGTGATTTCGATACCGGGAATAGTTTCGTATGGTCATTTATAACTTGCCTGCATATTTTGATGTCATTCTGAGTCGTATAGGTCGGTCCAGCGCATTTTTATAGAATTCTAGAGTTTGAAAGTCTTAAGTTATGAATTCAGGGGTTTTGGGATGTGATTTTGAGTTTTAGCGTTGTTTTGAGTGTTCCGTGGGCTCGAGCAAGTACGTACTATGATTTGGGACTTATTGGTATATTTGGACGGCGGTTCGGGTGAGCCCAGGTGCATCCCGGACCTCGCACAAGGCCAAAAACCAGCTAAAAACACTGCTGGTGCAGCTGTTGCTGACCGCAGGTGCGGTTGCCCAGCCGCAGGTGCAGGACCGCTCATGCGGTCCCAGCCTAGTAGGTGCGCATCTTCCGCAGGTTTGGACCATTTTCCGCAGGAGCGGGACCGCATGTGCGGCTCCCAACTCTGCAGGTGCGAACCCAGCTCCCCCGGCCATTTTCCGTAGGTGCGGCCATATCCTCGCAGGTGCGGGACTGCAGGTGTAACGACCCAGCCGGTCGTTTTGTGTGTTGGGACTCCGTTCCCGTGAATGACTCTTCCCATAGCGACTACTCATGCCTTATGACTTGTGTGGGCAGGTAGTTCGAGATTCAGAAGTGATTTGGCCAGTTCAGGAACACTTGGTTCCTGAAGGCTAGCCTATTTGGCTGATTTTGGCTCCGAGCAGCATCGTGAGCAAACAACCTCAGAATCGAGTTCTGATAGCTCCAGCAGCTCCGGATGATGACTACGCACTTGGGAGTGTGTTCGCCTCGGGTTTCTGATTACCCGGGAGTATTTCGGCGCCTGAATTGGAATTCAAGATTTCATGTGATTTGGAATTTAGCCTGGAATTGGACCTCGTGATATCATGGTCTGAATAGAATTCCGGAACTGGTGATAGTTTCGTGTAGTCATTTATGACTTGTCCGCAAAATTTGGGGTCATTCCGAGCAGTATAGACCCGTTCGGCGTATTGATGAGCCATTTGATTTTTCTTGAAATCCTAAGTTTGATCTAAGAGGTTTTGGAGAGTGATTCTTGGTTTGAATGATGTTTTTAGTGTTCTGGGCTCAGGTGGGCCCAGGGGTCTCCCGGACCCCGATCGGGGTAAAAAACCAGCCAAACTCATAGTTGGTGGGAATGTACTGGTATGACCGCACCTGCGGTCCATGAGCCGCAGGCGCGAGGTTCGCACCAGCGGAAATTCCTTCGCAGGTGCAGCTCCAGCCGCAGGGGCGATCTTTTCTCTGCAGGCGCGGCTCTGCAGGCGCGGACAAAGGCCCGCAGGCGCGACTTTTTCCAAGGGCCCAGGCCATCGCAGGCGCGGACAATTTTCCGCAGGTGCGAGTCCGCACCTGCGATCCAATGTCCGCAGGGGCGAGAAATCCCCCAGTGCCCAGGCCTTTTTCCGCAGGCGCGACCCTTTATTCCGCAGGTGCGAGGCCGCACCTACGATCCAAAGGTCGCAGGTGCGGAAACTGCTGGGCAGTCCCATTAAAAAGCCCAAGTCGTGATTTCTTTCCCAAAAATCATATTTCCTCCATTGTTGACGACCCCAAGAGCTCCAGAACGGGTATTTCGGCCTAGAAACTCAGGTAAGTGATTCTGTAACCCTCCGCATGTCAATTTCTTCCGTTCTTTGAGAATTTCCTGTTCCTAATTAATAGGAATTCATAAGAAATTGTTGGGGAGAATAGAGGGGTTTGATGAAAATGTGAATTCTGATTTTTGGGCCAGTAAGGGATGATTAATTGAGTTAATCTTGATCCTTAGGCAACGTATAGCGCGTTTCTTCAAGAATTATANGAGGAGCACTTGTCCAAGTGAGTCTCCTTTCCAAACTTTGTAAGGGGAAAATGTCCCCTAGGCTCTGGATTGCTAATTGTGCTCGTTGAGGGGGCTACATACGAACCACGTGACGAGAGTCCGTACGTGGCATCTATACTATATATCTGGTAGCCGTAGGACCCACGAGCATGTTCTAATTGTTGTTTGATATTATCTGATGTTTTGTACAAGTTATTACTGATATTTGATGAAATAGAGCTATGATAGCTGCGAATTAAATGTACATAATATTCAGATAAGAATTATGAACTCCATCAATTGAGTAATTGGGTTACTCCTGATATAATTGATAATGCGCTGTTGAGCTGGATGAAGGTGGTTAAAATTCCTTCTTATACTTGAATTATGAAATAAGTCTTGATAATGAGCCGTTGAGCTAAATGAGGGTGGTTAAAATTCCTTCTTATACTTGAATAATGAAATAAGTCTTGATAATGAGATGTTGAGCTAAATGAAGGTGGTTAAAATTTCCTTCTTGTACTTGAATTGTTCCATCATGGTAATATTGCGAGCAAAGAGGATAATAATGATAAAAATCCTAACTTTGGCTATCAAGTGAGGTGTGAGTATCCGATCCCGTTGAGTGTGGGCGAGTCGGTACCACGGTGTCTAAATATACATATATATCTATGCACCTATGCAGTCATATGCACGCATTCATGGCCCCCGAGTCACAGGTATGATTCGTGATCGGGGAGAACTTATATTTTTATTGCCCCTGAGTCACAGGTTTGATTCGTGATCAGGGAGAGTTTCACTCATACTTTACTTGCCCCTGAGTCACAGGTTTGATTCGTGATCAGGGAGGAATTACACTCATATTTTTACTAGCCCCTGAATCGCAGGTTTAATACGTGATCAGGGAGAGATCAGGCTTATTTTATTTGCCCCTGAGTCACAGGTTTGATTCGTGATCAGGGAGAATTATACTACTATT
>ML265668.1:0-21430 GCA_005239495.1 Nicotiana undulata
GTGCCATTGTTTACTTTTCCGACATTTATAATGTTTCGTTGTCAATTATGTTGGATTGTCCTCGCTGGATTACTTCTATCTGTCGATGTGACTATTTTATTCCATTTGTTCCCCTTTTACTGTCCCCGTATCCCCTACTTGCTGGTTATCTCATGCTTGGTGTTATTTCCTGTTACCTGCTGTAGAATAGGACAGGTTATCGTTAATGTTAAGTCTAGCCTCGTCACTACTTCGGCCAAGGTTAGGCTTGGCACTTACTCAGTACATGGGGCCGGTTGTACTGATACTACTCTGCACTTCCTTATGTTGTGCAGACCCTGCTACCGGACCCCGTGGAGCGTTCTGAGGGAGTTATCTTCAGTCCACGTCAGAGCTTCGAGGTATACACTGGCGGTCGTGGATCCCGAGGCTTCTCTCCGTTACCGTTTCATTGTCTTTCTTCTTATTTACAAGACAATGTTGTATTTTCGTTTCCTGACTTGTATTTAGTATTCCAGTAGTTAATCCGTGGGATTGTGACACCCCGGTTTTGGGATTGTTCGTTGTAGATGTCTTATCATTTCATTTTGAGTTTTGCTAAGATATTGTTATTATTTCTCTGCTGTGAGACAATTGAAGGGATTTGGAAGGCCCAATAAAGTTTGAGAGTTACCAGTGTGGGAAGTTTTTCGTTGTTTAAGTTTATTCATGTCCTTATTCTTCGCATTCTTAAAGTTTTCGCTATCCTTATTAAGAAAATGCTTACAGGAATTTGTTGAAAGTGATGAATTTCCGTTTTGTTCACTTGTAAAGGATTTAAAAATTGCTATTTCAAGTTATACGTTGGCTGGCCTAGCGGGTTCAACGTTAGGCGCAGTCACGGCCCAAAGGGTGGGAATTTGGGGCGTGACATTTGATTTTGATAAAAATCGAACAAATCCGGTCCATGTACACCTCTAGTCATTTGTATCAAAAACTTTTTACAATATTTGATATAAGTGTCGTATTTTTACTACAGTTTGGACCAAATGTCATTGTTTTTGTGACATTTTATACCAAATGTCGTCCTTTTTATGACATTTTGTGTCAAATGTCTAATTTTACGATATTTTGTAGCAAATGTCGTATTTTTTACGACATTTCTTAAAAAATGTCATTATGTTGACGACATTTTGTATCAAATGTTGTTGTTTTAATGATATTTCCTATCAAATGTTATTTTTCATGACATTTGTTTCTATGACAATTAATATTAAATGTCGTAGTGTTTACGATATTTTGTCATAAATGTCAAAAAAGGGAAATTTTTCGACATTTATTTCAATAGTCACTAAATAAATGTCGTCGTATCCTCAATTTCTTGTAGTGCACGCGGTAGGATAAGGTTATGACAGAGCTAAAACAGGCGTTATCGGGTGCTTCTACTAACACGAATGGACGAGGTTCAGTTCCTCTCTGTGCTCCTGCAAATCAAACAGAGGCTCGACAACAACACCCCGAGGGGCGAGGTCGACTTCGATGGGGCCGGGGAGAGAAAATCTGATCACATCAACGAGAGTGATCCCTTCAAAAACGAACTCATACGGTTTATTATGGAAGTGAACGCCCGCATGGACCAAATCCCGAGTGCACCACCAATGTTGAAAGGAACGGACTCAAAGTAGTAAACTCAATTGCCCTACAAATCAAGCGCGACATCAGAATTGATCCCGAAGTGGTTTAAAATGCCCGACGTGCAAAAATACGATGGGAATTCTGATCCTCAGGAGCATATCACCGCCTATACAATGGCAGTGAAGGGGAAAGATTTAGCTCCCCACGAGATTGAATCAGTTTTGCTGAAAAAATTCTGAGAAATTCTCACGAGGGGAGCCTTGACGTGGTATTCGCTATTGCCCGAGCATTCCATAGACTCCTTCGAGAAGCTCGTAGATTCTTTCATTAAGGCCCATGCCAGGGCCAAAAAGGTGCAGGCCCGGAAGGCCGATATATTCGGGATTGCACAAGGAGAGTCTGAGTTGGTGTGAGAATTTGTAACCCAGTTCGAGAAGGAAAGATGTTGCTCCCAGCCGTTCCGGATGAATGGGCGGCTGAAGAATTCACCAATGGTTTGAAACCGAGAAGTTCTGATGCTTCCCGAAGTTGAAAGAAAGTTTGCTCGAGTTCCAAGCGACGACTTGGGAGGATGTTCACAACCGGTACAAGTCAAAGATAAGGATTGAGGATGATCAGCTCGGCTTCCAGGCGTCAGTTAAAGGTCAGGAGAATAATAAAGAGAAATCAAAAGACGATTTCGACACATATAGATGGTCTTTGAGGAGCCGGTTTTTTCCCTATGAACGGGCCGAAGGACACGACAGAGGCTTCCGGTCAACAGACAGGTTGGTTACTAATAGAAGGACTGATCGCGATCGGAATAATAGGTCATTATAGGACAAGGAAACGTCATGTTCTCGATATCCCTCCTACCGCAGACTTTCAGAATACAACTTTAACGTCAATGTAGTAGAGTTGGTATCAGCTATGAGGAATACTAAAGAAGCACGATTCCCCAAGCCGATGAGGTTCGATCCCAACCAGAAGGATCCTAATTTGTGGTCCATGGGACGAACGGTCACCAGACCGGAGACTCTCTGCATCCGTGTGAAGAGGTGGCGACACTGCTGAAAAATGGCCATCTCAGAGAACTATTAAGTGACCAGGCCTAAAAAATTACGGCCGCACTCGTGACATCACGAAGCCCTCAAAATCAAGGGATGATCCCTCTCTCTTAACGATCAACATGATCTTCGAGGGAAACGAGATAAATGGGGTTACCTTCTTGGTAGCAAAAAAGATGAAGTTATCAGTAACCCACAACAAGAGACTCCGGGAAGTCGTTGAAGACGACGTCACTTTCACGGAGGAGGACGCAGATGGATTGTTGCTACCACACAACAACACATTGGTAATTTCTTTTAACGTATTAGATTTTAAAATCAAGCGTGTTCTAATGGATCTAGGGAGTTCGACCAATATTATACAATAGAGGGTATTGGAGGAAGCCAAACTTACCGGAAGCATCATTTAGACTACAAAACTCCTCGTTGGGTTCAACCTAGCAAGCGTGACAACCCGAGGAGAGATCCTTCTTCCTACGAACGTCGAGGGGGTGATGAGGACGACTCTTTTCGAGCTGGTGGATGGTGATATGGGCTACAACATTATCCTGGGAACACCATGGCTGCACAAGATGAGGTTGTACCATCGACGTATCACCAATTGCTGAAATTCCCAACTTCCAAGGGGATTAAATAGATAAAAGGAAATCAACTAGAGTCTAGGGAGATGAATGCGATTTCGGTCTCTAGTAGCAAAGGGAAAGAGCATGCGGCATATCAATTATAGGAACCGATGCCTGATCCCGACTCAAGCGAAGGCAACCAAGGGGAAGAGGCGTCAGAATCTTATCAAGTGACAAGATATTTCCAGGTACCAGAAGAAACGGACGCAACAAAGTCCACAACAGAAGAGCTTGAGCAAGTCACATTGTTCTAAAAGTTCTTGGAGAGGAAATTCCACTTTGGGACAAGTCGCACCCCGAGCTCAGGTCTGGGTTTGTTGAATTTCTTAAATTTAACGTTGATTGTTTTGCATGGTTGTATGCGGATATGAAAGGTATCCCAACAGAAGTGGCCGTACACAAGCTAAGCTTGGATCCCAATATTGCTCCGGTAAGATTAATAAAACATCCTATTTCCGAGGCCATAAATAAATCCGTCAAGGAAGAGGTAACTCGTCTACTTGATATTGGTTCAATCCGAGAGGTAAAGTATCCAGACTGGCTAGCTAACATAGTAGTAGTTCCTAAGAAGAAGAATAAATTTCGCATGTACATAGACTATAAGGACTTGAAGAAGGCGTGCCCAAAGGACTCGTTCCCATTGCCAAACATCGATCAAATGATTGATGCAACTACCGGGCATGAGTTAATGAGTTTTCTCGATGCTTACTCCAGGTACAACCAAATTAAGATGAACCTGGAGGATGAGAAAAAAACTTCGTTCATAACGAATTTTGGCAGATACTGCTATATTGTGATGCCCTTCGGGCTAAAGAACGCCGGAACCACTTATCAGCGGCTCGTAAATAAAATGTTTGAAAAACAGATAGGGGAACCATGGAAGTTTATATAGATAATATGTTTGTTAAGTCTGTGAACGCATATGATCATCTTAAACACTTGCAAGAAACTTTTGACATCCTAAGGAAGCATAACATGAAGCTTAACCTCGAGACTCCGGCAAGTTCCTGAGATTTCTAGTGTCACAAAGGGGGATTGATTTAACCCCTATAAAATCAAAGCCATCGAAGACATCCCCAAGCAACTATCAAGTGTAAAAGAGGTTCGAAGGCTCACACAGAGATTGGACACTTTGAGTAGGTTCATTTCCTAGTCTTCAGAGAAATGCCACCGTTTCTTCGCGCTGCTTAAAAAGAAGCACAACTTCGAATGGACTCTAGAATGCCAGCAGACTTTGAGGGATTTGAAAAGGTACTTGTGAAGTCCTCTGTAACTATCGAAGCTGGAGGAAGGCAAAAAGTTTTTAATCTACCTAGCAGTCTCGGAGGTAGCGGTAAGCGTCATTTTGGTATGTGAGGATGAAGGTACGCAATCTCCTATTTATCACGTTAGTAGAATTTTAACGGGAGCATAAACTCGCTACCTGGCTTGGCCCTTGTAGTCGCCGCTCGGAAGCTAAGACCTTACTTTCAATGCTACCCGATAGTTGTGGTGACCACATTTACCCTATGGAATATACTTCATAAACTCAAACTTTTGGGTAGGTTGTCCAAATGGGTCGTAAAATTAGTGAATTTGACATAGAATATAAACCTAGGACTGTGATGAAGTCACAAGTTTTGGACGACTTTGTGGCAGATTTTAGTTTGGGGTTGCTGCCTCTGGCAACAAAAGAAGTTGTGATGGTGTCAGAATCAGCATCAGGAGTTTTGACCCTATTTATGAATGGAGCTTCTAATATAAAAGGTTCCGGTCTTTGCATAGTATTAACCACGCCTTCGGGAGAAACCCTAAGGCAGGCTATGAGAACGGTTCTTCTGACAAACTATGAAGTGGAGTATGAAGCTTTGATTACAGGACTCAAATTGGCGGGGGACTAGATTCCGAGGTCATAGAAATCAAATGCAACTCCCAGCTGGTGGTAAATCAGGTCTACGAGATCTTCGAAGCCAAAGAGTGTCACGACCCAAATTCCCACCCTTTGGGCCGTGACTGCGCCTAACGTTGAACCCGCTAGGCCAGCCAACGTATAACTTGCAATAGCAATTTAAAATCATTTAATACTGAACGAAACGATGGTTCGTCACTTTCAACAAATTCCCAACAAAAATCATGTAATCATTGCTTAATAAAAATAGCGAAACGCTAAGAATGCGGAGAATAAAGACATAACAAACATGAAATAACGTAAAACTTCCCACACTAGTAACTCTCAAAACTTTACTGAGCCTTCCAAATCCCTTCAATTGTTTCACAGCAGAGAAATAATAATAATATCTTAGAAAAACTCAAAATGAAATGATAAGACATCTACAACGAACAATCCCAAAACCGGGGTGTCACAATCCCACGGACTAGCTACTGGAATACTAAATACAAGTCTGGAAATGAAAATACAACACTGTCTTGAAAATAAGGAGAAAGACAATGAAGCGGTAAAGGAAAGAAGCCTCGGGATCCACGAACGCCAGTGTATACCTCGAAGCTCTGACGTGGACTGAAGGTATCTCCCTCAGAACGCTCCACGGGGTCCGGTAGCAGGGTCTGCACAACACAAGGAAGTGCAGTGTAGTATCAGTACAACCGACCCCATGTACTGAGTAAGTGCCAAGCCTAACCTCGGCCGAAGTAGTGACGAGGCTAGACTTGACTTAAACGATAACCTGTCCTATTCTACAGCAGGTAACAGGAAATAATACAAAGCATGAGATAAGCCGGCAAGTACGGGATACAGGAGCAGAAAAAGGGGGACAAGTGGAATAAAATAGTCACATCGACATATAGGAGTAATCCAGAGAAACAATCCAATATAATTGACAACGGAACAAGATAAATATCGGAAAAGTAAACAATGGCACGGCATCACCCTTCGTGCTTTNACACTCTTCCTCATAATGCAATGTACAATGAATCAATGCCACGACATTTACCTTCGTGCGTATAATCAATAAAATTATGGCACGGCATCACCCTTCGTGCTTTACACTCTTCCTCACTATGCAATGAAATCAAGTGTTATGACACGGCATCACCCTTCGTGCTTTACACTCTTCCTCACCAAACAATAACAGATAAATGGCAAGGAGTACAGCATAGTGGAAATAAGCAATTCAGAACACCCGGCAAGGGGGAAACATCAAGTAGTAACTCAAGAAATGCCCGGCAAGGGT
This sequence comes from Nicotiana undulata, assembly GCA_005239495.1. NCBI lineage: Eukaryota > Viridiplantae > Streptophyta > Magnoliopsida > Solanales > Solanaceae > Nicotiana > Nicotiana undulata. Next base: position 6,433 of record ML265668.1, read on the forward strand.
CTCAGCTATAACCAATTACCTCAATCACGTACTCTACACTTGTATTACCATTCGTATCAACACTTCTCAAACTCAATAGCCAATACTTTCAATCAAGAATAAATTACCAAGTAAAGACAATCTCATAATATACTAAACATGGAAGAAATACTGCAATTTCTATCAAAATAGACTCACGGGCATGCTTGACACACATTGCATAGGTACTCGTCACCTCACCTATGCAATGAACATGATATTCACTTAGCACATAGCAAATAATACCTATTCCCTCACCAAAGTTAGGCAAGACACTTACCTCGTGTCCAAAATATAGCAATCAACCCTCTAAGACCGCTTTTCCTTTTGAATTCAACTCCGGAACCACAATATCTAAGCATAATTAATTTAAGTGTATCAATAATAACTCAATAACACCATCCCATAGCCTAAATACACAATTCCCACCTTTCTTTCAAAATTTCCAAAATTCGACCCCGGGCCCACGTGGTCTAAACTCGAGGTTCGGACCAAAACCCGTTCACCCATAACCCCACGATTAAGAATATACAATTTGTTTTAAGATTCGACCCCAAATTGGGGTTGAATCACCCAAAAATCCCAAAAACCCTACTCTACCTAAAATCCCTAATTCCTACTTTGATTCCATGTTTTTAGCCCTAGATTCTAGTGATTGATGAAGGAAAATGGTAGAGATTAGAGTTAGGATCACTTACCCAAGTTGCTATGGAAGAAAACTTGCTTGAGGATCGCCTATGGGGTCTTGGAGAGGAAGAAGATGGTGAAAAAGTGAAAATTCCCGTCATAGTATTCTGTTTTGGACTTAATAAAATCACTGGGCGATCTTGTCCTCTGCGATCGCGGAAAAGGGGTTGCGATCGCAGAGCTTGAAGTTGTGCTACTATGCGATCGCTGAAAGGGGAAATGCGATCGCGGAAGGGAACGGACTAGGCGTCTGCGATCGCAGGCAAAGCAATGCGATCGCAGAGGGATACTACCAGCCCCCACCTGACTCCACTGACACGCTATGCGATCATGGAAGGAGGAATGCGATCGCGGAGAGCATCTGGGCATAAGTCTGCGATCGCGGAGGCAAACTTGCGATCGCAGAGAACAACAAATTGTTTCCCCCAATTAAGCCTATGCGATCGCGAATCAATAGCTGCGATCGCAGTGAAGGAAACACCAGACACCAGAAGCCTGCAACATCACACCAGATTTTCTAACTTTTTACACCCCGTTAGCTACCCGAAACTCACCCGAGCCCTCGGGGCTCAAAACCAATAACACACACGACTCCCAATACATCATAAGAACTTGTTCAAGCTTTTAAATCATCAAATTATCATCAAAAACACATAATTAAACCTCAAAATCCAATTAATCAAACTTAAGAACTTTAAAATTCTAGAATTCACTTCAATCCGCCGAACCGGCCTAAACTGCTCGGAACGACTTCAAACTTTGCAGACAAGTTATAATTAACACCACGGAACTATNAAACATGGTTTTCACGTAATTATTCATTATCAAAATCCTTTATTATTTTTCAGAAAAAAATTTTCTTTAAAAATTCATTTCTCGGGCTTGGGACCTCGGAATTCGATTCCGAGCATATGCCCAAGTCCCATATTTTCCTACGGACCCTCCAGCACCGTCGAATCACGGGTCCGTGTCCGTTTACCAGAAATGTTGACCAAAGTCAACTATATTCATTCATTAATTATCAAAAACTCATTTTCATCAACTTTTCACATAATAGCTTCCCGGCTACACGCCCGGGCTGCGCACGCATAACGAGGTGAGACTAGCAGAGGCTCTCGGAGCCTCGGAACACAGATAAGGCTTAAATTACATAAGATGACCTTTTGGGTCATCACAATGAGGAACGCGTGCTAAAGCACGTAGTGAAGGTTCATGCTTTGCTTGCTCGGTTTCGAGAGTGGTCAATTATGCATATCCCGAGGGAAGAAAACTCAGAAGTGGATGCATTAGCTAACCTTGGCTCATTAATGGAAAGGAAGGGATCAGACTCTGGTACGATCGTACGGCTTATGCACTTTATTATAGACACAAATAGTTACTAAGAGGTAAACACAACTAATTTGGTGTGGACAGGAGTAATGGAATCATTGATTATCTCGAGCACAGAAAGTTGCCTGAAGACCCTAAGGCACCCTAGGCGTTGGCAGCACGATATAGCTTCAAAGGAGGCCAGTTGTGAAGGAAATCTTTCTAAGCCCCGCTGGCCCGATGCTTGGGAGCCTCCAAAGCCAACTATATTATGCGAGAAGTTTATGAAGGGATTTGTGGAAATCATTCAGGTGCATATTCCTTAGTACTAAAGCTGGTAAGAGTAGGATACTACTAGCCCCGAATGGAATATGACGCCAAACGTTTGTTCAAAAATGCAATAAGTGTCAATGTTATGCACCATTGATATATCAACTAGCAAAACCATCACAATCATTTTTATTTCCATGGCCGTTCATGAAGTGGGGAATAGATATCACTGGACCACTGCTGCAGGCCCCTTGTAAGGTAAGGTAAGGTTTCTTTTGATTTTAACTGACTATATTCTAAGTGGGATGAAGCAGGTCCTTATCAGAAGATCGGTAAATGCGAAGTGGTAGATTTTTTGTGGGAGAACATAATTTACAGATTAGAGATACCAAAAGAGATAGCATGCGACAATGGGCCACAATTTATAGGCGCAAAGGTTACAAAGTTCCTTGAAGACTTGAAAATCAAAAGGATAACATCTTCGCCCTATCATCCGAGCGCAAATGGTCAAGCGAAATCAACGAACAAAGTGATTGTACAAAATCTCAAAAGAGATTTGAAGCAGCTAAATGCAGATGGCCCGAGGAACTGCCCAGAGTACTATAGGCATACCGAACAACGTCCAAATCGAGCACGGAAGAGACTTCTTTCTCCCTTGTGTACGGAGCAGAAGCGTTGATCCTGGTTGGATTATAGGATCCTACCTTGAGATACTTCTGAGAAAACGAAGAAGCAAACAACTAAGCAATGTTGGTTAATTTCGAACTTCTCGATGAGCGCAGGTACTTGGCGCATATAAGGATGACAACTCAAAAGCAGAGAATATAAAGATATTATAATCGAAGAGCCAACCTTCATTATTTCAAAGTGGGAGACTTGGTTATGAGGAAAGTAACTCAAAATACCCGGGAACTCAATGCAGGGAAGCTAGGTCCAACATGGGAAGGCACCTACCGGGTTTCAGCTGTCACCGGGAAGGGTTCATATGAGTTGGAGAATCAAGATGGAGAAAAGTTTTAAAGCAACTGGAACGTGGATACTATTGCTGTTGAACATCAACTATACTGAAAGTATGTGCTGCACTCTTTTTTCCTTCGTCTAGTTTTTGTCCTAATTGGGTTTTTTCTAGCAAAGTTCTTAACTAGGAAGCAACAGAAAGCATACTACAAAGAAAGTTTCAACAACAACAAAGACCTTTTAATAACAAGGCACATAAGCAAAGAACCACTCCGGAGCAGTTAGATAATCTTTTGCTCGGTAGAAAAGTTCCCATCGGAAAGTTAAGTTTGATATCGAACAAGGGTTACCCGACCATTCATAAGTGCAAGCCACTATGGGATTATTTGATAGTCTTTGGCTCGATAGCATAAATTCCTAAGGGGAAGTTTGTTACCGAATTGAAGATTATCTAGCAATTCATTAGTGGAATCCTCGAAGGTGTTGAACTTCTAGTGTTCCAATTCACCTTCTTCACATTCGAACACTAGTGGGAGAATACTTATATCATCGGGACCGGGGACTGCGCGGCCATACAGAAACAAGTTGTACAAGTTAGCCACAAGAAATGGCAATTTCCTTTTAGCATAACGAATGCTCATGTACTTTTTGAAAACTGAAGGAATAAAGTGAATTATATTTCTATCTTGTTTCTTGTCTGAACGATGAATTGATTTTGTCATTTGAAAGTTAAGCAAGTATTCAAATGCTAGTGCCATAATAAACATGAGATGTCCTCTTTAAGAGCACCGTAAACAAAAGAGGGCCCTCTATTATGAAAACCCTCACGATAAAGGGTTGATTTAGGAAGAACTTGTGCCTGAAATCCAAATGCTTTCGGGAGAAAATACGCCCAAAACGTTGCATAATCAGATACAAACAGTAAAACTTGCCCAAAACACTTAAACGAGAAAGGACGCAGAGATTAAACTTGCGTAAATGTTCAATCAAAAGAACACAGAAAGATTCATGTAATACTTGAGCAAAAGGTGTTTTTATTTACAAAAAAGTGCCAAAATGGCACAAGTGCAAAAGTTGGGAAAGGAAATGAAAAGCTAAGTTGCTGCATCTCCAGAACCCGGGGGAAGAGAAGCATCCACGCCCCCATATGAAGTGGGTGATCAACCACCGGTTCAATATCTTGACCTTCATCATTTTGGCCTTCAACATCTTCGCCTTCTAGTTCCTCTTCAGTTCCTGAGGATTTAGAACTGGAACTAGAAGAATCTGAAGCATCCGGCTGGCCGGAAGACCCATTTTAGCAATTGACTCCATCTCACGGGCTTTAGTGATTTCAACATATATTATGGTGTACATAATATATGTTTTTTCAATAGTAAGGGAAGCCGCTCGGCGCTTGTGTTCTTCCTCAAGTTGGTCAACCTCAGCAGAAAGATTTTCCCGTGCAAATCTAACGGACCGGAGGCTATGGAAAATAGAGCTGAAAAGTCTATTGTGCTCAATGGTCCTCTTATACTTCTCCTCTAATTGAGAATATTTCACCCTGACGGCAGCAGGCTCTTCAGAAGTTCAATACTGCCTCCAAATTATTTAATCTTTTAGCGGAGGCAGCCTCGTGATCGGATGCAGCAAGAACGACACTATGGACTTCAACCAATTTGGCCCTAGTCTCTTCAAATTGAATCTTCAACGGGGTGATCTCTTGGCTAAGGGTCTCTACTTTTTGCTCGCTTTGCAGCAAACGAGCTTCCAACACTAGAAACTCAGCAGCTTTGGATTCTAGTTCTAAGAGGCGAGTAGTACTTTGTTCCCGCACGACCAAAAGTTGATCCCGCTCGGAGGTAAGTTCTTCCTTATCTCGAATCAACCTTTGGAGGCCCTCAGAATCAAGGAAGTTGTCCTATGAAATGAAGTGATAAAATATATAAGATATAAGAGATAAAAAAGGAAATGAAGTGTATATCGCTGCGGCCTTGTGCATAGCATTGTTCAACAAGCACTCTCCCTAGAGAGCTTTTATCTTTTCCGTATTTTTTTATGAAGTCAAAGGATTCATATAGTTAGCAAGTTCCACCGGCTGAGACAACAGATTGCACCCGTAGAGACCGAGAGATTAACACTCCTCATCCTTTGCGGATCTTCTGAGGGGGCGGCATAATTTTGCCCAAGTTCCCATGAACTGGGTACCGGGGGAGAGGAATATCCTCTTCTCAGACAGATGCAACCAGTGGAGATGATGTAGTACTTGCTGGTGTAAGAGTCGGTGAAAAAGGAGATGAAGTTGATGGAGTTGAATGATGAGAAGTGGATGTGGAAAGCGCAATGCTGGGTGTTGGTTGCTTGTCAAGCAAAGGCGACAGGGACTAGGTACTCAGCACTACCGGACGCAGCGACTGGGATCCAAAAATGGGTGTTGGTATTTTCCACCATCTCAAACTCCCCTAGAGCGCCGAGGCATCGTCCTTAGTTGGTGTAACTAACTCAACAAATTGAGAAGTCTATTGAGTTGAGGAAGGTCGTCGTCTTATGTGTAGAGAAGCCCTCCTCGATAGCTTCCCATCATCGCCAATCATCATGGTATCTACGACCGACCCTGGGCTAGTAACCATAACTTTCGGAGATGATTCGGGAGCGACATTCTTCACCCTCTTATTCTTTCCCTCGATCGTGGAGGAACAAATTATTTTTTGTTGCTTGTTATCCAGCTAGGGACTCCGAGAAGAAGCACTCACACCAGAAGCAGGCCCGAATATGCCTATCTGTGTAAAAGCCTCCTATAACAACCTTGCCGCATCAGCAGGATTTGACAAAATATCCTCCTCGAGGACGACAACTGAGCCCTAGGGTAGACCTGAATTCAACAGGAGAAAAGATTTAAACAACTTCCTTATATGAAAAGCTAAAAACAAGATGAGTTCAACTTACCATGATTTTTGGCCTTCCACCCATATTTTTGGGATAGTTCTTTCCACGTGCGGGTTTCTGGCGTAGTAATGTCGAACATTTTTTGGACCCATTGGTCTAATACCTCAATCTTAGGTGGAACCCACCGAGTCGCTGAAATAGTTAAAGGAAAAAAGAGTTAGTAATAATGTTGAATAATATTTAACATAAGAAGAAACAAACGATAGACTTACATGTGAGTTCAATAATTCTAGGAAAGCCGGAGTTGTGGCCGGGATGATGTCACTGGTGGCGAATGAAATGAACCATTCCATCCACCCACGATCGTTGTCATCATCCATGCTGGATAGCAGTGCATGGTGGCCAATCTTGCTGAAATTTATCATTCCCCCGCAGAAGATTTTGGGGGGAATAGAGTTTCATCACTCGAGCTAAGAATAGCTATTCTCCCGTATCCTAGCACAAGCTTCGAAGGCAAGCAATTCTCCTCTAATTGGAAGGGTTTACCCATTCCAAGCACACTTGATAGTGGAGGCAGAACTCCGCAATGATGGAGTCAAACTCCCTGCTCAAAGAAAAAACTCCCAAAGTTAAGGGATACATGTAAAAGTATGTAAAAGCCTTCTTGGGTAAAGTTATCTGCTCCGCCAGATCGGGAGCGATAATGTCCAAATCTTGATAGTGGCAGTCTTTCTTCACAACAGGGATACTAGAAGGACGGATAGAAGAAGGGTATACACTAACAAGCCCACATACGAGGGTGAATAGAAGGGTATTTCTCTTCGAAATCTATGGTGGTAATCAGGTTCTTTGGGATGATGGTACTCAATGTAGGGAGAGAAGCATCATAAGTTTTGATTTTGTTCTTTGAAGAACTAGGGTTCTTGAAGAGGAGGCCATTTCTTATCCAAAGGAGGGTTTTTCTCTCATAGAAGGAAGCTAAAGAAAGGCTAAAGTCGAATTATGAGTTGAGTAAAGAAAGTCTTAGACAATTTAGAGTATTATGAAGTGTAAATGAAGGAGGTTGATGCGTATAAGTAAAGGTACAGACGGCTAAACTCCTTGCCATAATTACCTTTATAACCGACAAAAGTTATGCTAAATCGTGGGATGACGTGCGTATAATCAACCATCAAAAACTTTTCAGAGGGGTTAGTAAATTTTCCGCCAAAAAGGATATTTCTACCAACTTCCTAGACGCCACACCCTGTACTTCGTGTGCAGATCCAGGTGTATCCGAACATGGTGAGTGTTGATTTACTGCGCAGTTGACCCTTCAAATATTTCGTGGTAGCTGCTCGACGTTTTCGCATACCTTGTTTCTCCTTCCCTATCCTTCCCCTTCTTGTCTTTAGTTTTGGATTATGATAGACCGTATTTTTCCCAGACTTGTGATATTTTAGATCCTCATGTACTCTGTGACACCCCGATGTTGGGAGTTTATGCTTTATGTTTTCTATCCCATTTATGAGAACTTTTATTATTAAAAATTCCTTTAATTCATTTTCTGTTAAAAGTGTTGAAAATATTTTTGAAAAGTCAGCTTGCCTAGTACCACATTAGGCGCCATCACGACAAGCTAGTTTTGGGGTTGTGACAATTCCTTCATATCGTATGGCACTAGAAGAGTTGAGGGAATTGAAGGAACAACTTCGAGAGCTACTTGATAAGGGATTCATCAGGCCTAGTGTATCGCCTTGGGGTGCACCAATTCTATTTGTGAAGAAGAAGGATGGTACTATGCGGATGTGTGTTGATTACATACAGTTGAACAAGGTTACAATTAAGAGCAAGTACCCACTACCGCGCATTGATGACTTATTTGTCCAACTTTAGGATGCTAGAGTGTTTTCGAAGATTGATTTATGGTCTAGGCATCACTAGTTGAAGATTGTGACATTCTAAAGATGGCATTCAGGACCTGCTATGGTCATTACGAGTTTCTAGTGATGTCTTTTGGGTTGCCCAATGCCCTAGCATTGTTTATGCATATGATGAAAAATTTATTCCAGTCATGCGTTGATTCATTCATTATCGTATTCATTGGTGATATACATATGTACTCACGCAACCTGAAGGACCATGAGAAACATCTAAGGATTGTACTACAGAACTTGAGGGAGAAGAAGCTATACACTAAATTCGCTAAGTATGAGTCGATTCAAAGTTTTATCCGAAGAAGATTGAGGCAGTTCAAAGTTGGACTAGACCGTCTTCAACTATTATTGGTTTGGCAGGTTAGTATCACCATTTTGTGGTGGGTTTCTCGTCCATTGTTGCACCTTTGACTAGATTGACCAGAAGGGTACTACATTCAGGTGGTCTGAGGAGTGTGTGGAAGCTTTCAGAAGCTCAAGATTGCCTTGACTATAGCCCCAGTGTTGGTTGCCTACAGGTTCGGGATCTTGCACTATGTATTGTGATGTCACATATTGGGTTTGGCGCGATGTTGATGTAGGATGGTGGGGTGATTTCCTACGCGTCTCGGCAGTTGAAGGTTCATGCGAAGAATTACCATGTGCATGACTTAGAGTTGGCAGCTATTTTTCACGCATTGAAGATTTGGAGGCACTATCTGTAGGTGTTCATTGGGAGGTCTATACCGATCATTGGAATATCCAACATCTATTCAAGTAGAAGGTCGTTATTTGTAGTAGCGAAGATGGTTAGAATTGGTTAAAAACTATTCTATCACTATGTTATGTCATCCGAAAAAGGACAATATGGTGGCCGATGTATTGAGTAGGAAGACGGAGAGTATGGGCGGCTTGGAATATTTACCGGTAGTAGAGAAGCCACTAGCCATGGATGTTCAGGGCTTAGCCAATCAGTTTGTGAGACTGGATGTTTCGTATCGTAGTCGGGTTCTAGCTTGCGTTGTGACTCAATCATCGTTGTTGGAGAGTATCAAGGCTCACCAGTTTGATGATCCTCACTTATTGGTGTTTAAGGATACGATGCAATGGGGTGGTGCTATGGAGGTTGTGATTGGTGATGATGGTGTTATGCGACTTAAATTCCAGATTTGTGTTCCAATGGTTGATGGGTTGAGATATTTGATCCTTGAGGAGGCTCACACCTCATGCTATTCCATTCACCCAGGTGTCACGAAGATGTACCGTGACTTGAAATATCACTATTGCTGGCGGAGAATGAAGAAAAATATCGTTGTTTATGTCTCTCGGTGTTTGAATTGTCAACAAGTAAAGTATGAACATCAGAAACCGTGAGGGGTAATTCAAAGATTGGAGATACCGGAGTGGAAGTGAGAGCGTATTACCATGGATTTCATTGTCGAGCTTCTATGGACTTTGATGAAGTATGACATAGTTTGGGTTATTGTGGATCGGTTGACTAAGTCCGCACACTTCATTTCGGTGGCGACTTCCTATTATACAGAGCGGTAGGATCAAATCTACAACTGGAAGATTTGAGCTTGCATGGTATTCCCATTTCCATCATCTCAGATCAAGGCACACAATTCACATAACAGTTTCGGAGAGCAGTACAATGAGAGTTGGGCACATGGGTTGTGTTGAGTACAATATTCCATCCTCAGACGGATGGGCAGTCCGAGCGCACTATTCATATCTTGGAGGATATGTTGTGTGCATGTGTTTCATGGGATCAATTTCTTCCATTAGTAGAGTTCTTCTATAATAACAACTTTCAGTCAAGTATTCATTCCGAATGCTTTTTGTATTATAGCCACGTTCCCCTATTTATCATTTATTCTAAGTTCCTTAGTGGTTATGTAACTTGCTGGGGTGGTTGGATTGGTTCCAAAGAGGTTTCAAAGTGAATCGGGACACTTAGTCCCAAGGTTGAACGCTTAAGTTGAAAGAGTTGACTGGAGTTTGAATTTTGTATAGACCATGCCGAAATGGAGTTTTGATGGTCCAATAGCTTCGTATGGTGATTTTGGACTTAGGCGTGTGTCCGTATATTGATTTTGAGGTCCGTAGGTTGATTTGATACTTTTTGGCGAAAATTGGAAAGTTGAAGGTTTGGTAGTTTGAGAGGTTTGACAGTGTTGCACCCCATATTTTCATACGTAAAAGTGCGTTGTAAGAAAACTAATGTAACGAAAAATGAGATCATCTTCAAAAGTGTATAAAGTAAGTTAGTCCTCATATGTTTTTTTAAGATTAAGACGTCTGAATCTGAATACACATCTGAATATATTAAGATGTGTATTAAGATTTGAATAGAAATAATTAAGAATGTTTGATTTTTAACATCTGAATGTATAAAAATTTATCTTTATTTGAAAATTAATACACATAAAATTCAAATGAAATGCCAACTAATCAAATGTTCTATCAATAAAATATATAGTTTTTAAAAATATGATAGTTGTTGGTGGTGATGGCTAACGAGTGATAGAGGCGGTGGTTGGTGGTAGTTTTGGTTGATGATGGCGGTTCATGCTAGTAGCTAGTAGTGATTGGTAGTGGTGCCTATTATAATTGAGGGCGGTGGTGGTGGGTGGTGATAGTTAATAATGGCGGGTGGTGGTAGTAGTAGTGTTTGATAAAGGTGGTGAGTGGGTGGTGGTAGGTTATAACAATAGGCAATGTCGGTTGTGGTTGTTGATGGTGATTGGGTAGTCAGTTGTGGTAATTGAGGTGGATAAGTGTTAATTGTGGGTGAGAATGATATATGGTGGTCGGAGTGGTGGGGATAGTGGGTGGTGATGGTCGATAATGGTGGCGGCTATGATTGAGAATGATGGTGGCGTGGTGGTGGTGGAGGTGGTGGTTGAGTATGGTGGTGGTGGTGGTAGTTGATAATGGTACGCGGTGGCGACAATTAATAATGAATATGTGATAGCATCTTAATGAAATTAAGTCTCTATTATAGATCTTAATCATACAGACATATTCAGACCCATTAAGTAGTTGAGAAGTAAAAAAACAAACACACTTAATGATTAAGATCTGAATAATTAATATTGAGACTTTAAAAATAAACACACTTAATGTATGAGATCAGAATAATTAAGATTTAGACCTCCATTAAGTGCAAAAAAATGACTAGTTACCTCAGAGGTTACAAATATTGAAGATCATGAACAACAAGTGCAAAGAAGGTTGGAAGGTTCAGAAGCTAAAGGAATTGAAGAAAATAATGTTTTGTCGAAAGTCGACAAGTAAGGAATGTTATAACCCGTACCTTTGGTGTGAGACTAGGGTTCTTAACATTATAAGAGGTTTATGCTATAATTTATTTTAATCATATGATAGTCATGTTTTAATTTCTTAGGTCAAGCGACTTGTGGAACAAAAGTCGATGAAAATCATCACAAGTTACGTTCATAAGTTTTACTGAAATTTGGGTCAAATGTAACTGTGATTTTCTTCCAATATACTTATAGTTACAGGGTTATCCACTCATAAAATTGAAGACCTATGAGTCTAATTTGTAACTCATTAAACCGTTTGTCAATACGACATCGTAGTAGAGAGATACATGCATTTTTGCGAGACTGCGCGGAATGCTAGGTGACAAGTAGGTGTGTCACCTACTTGCTTAAATGAGAGGACTAAATATGTCCAAAAAGGGGCTATTTCGGTTAGACCAAATATCCCTTTTAAGGCCTTATCTCCTGAAAATATAAAACTCATTATATAGCAAAATAAACAGAGATAATCCCCTGCAAAAATCCTCCCAAAAATTGAACGCAAATCCTAATCTATTTTCTTTTCTTTTTAAGTTCTAGTTGGAGGAAAACCTAGGTTTTGAAGAATCAAGATAAGAGCTGAGATATTCAATATATAAGGTAAGTTTACTTCTCTCTTTCAACCATTTTTATGCTAGAAATGTATGGAAAATCGTTCTATAATTGTAAGAACTCAGAGGATGGTGATCGAAAACCTTGAGTTCAAGTTATTCAACTTGTAGTGGACTGTCTTGTGTGTTGTTTTGTGTTGCTGTTGGATTGCGTGTTTTGCTACTATTTTAGGGAGTTTTGGAGGAGAAAGGGTGTGGAGAAACACCATATAAATGCAGGGTGGTGAGCTGGTTTTTCATCGTAGCGTTTTCGGGTTGTTTGGCACTACTATAGTGGTCGTTTTGTGTATGAAGGGATTGTGGTGTGTTGGGCTGTTTTGTAGTATTTTGTGGTGTATATAAGGTTGAAAATAATGTATATGATATGATATGCAAGTGAAACGGAGCTGGGTACAACAGAAATTTAGCAGAAAATTTAACGTGTAACACGACCTCTGAGGGCCTTGTCAGTACCAACACATGGCCTAAACATGATTTCTAACATGACTTGCAGCTCAATTTCTAGATCACATGAAGAATTTACAGATATCAACAGATTAATCATCTATAATGTTCCATGGAATAGACCAAGTCTCAATTCCTATGGTGCACGCCCACACGACCGTCACCTAGCATATGCGTCACCTCAAAATCAATCACATGAAACATAATCCGGGGTTTCATTCCCTCATAACCAAATTTAGAATTGTTACTTACCTTAATCTGAGAGAATCTCTACTCTAACACACCTTTGCCTCGCAAATCGGCCTCCAAATGTTCTGAATCTAGCCACAAACAATACAATACAATCAACACGAGCTAAATGAGTCAATTTCACTAGAAAATACGAAGTTGTTAATCAAAAATCCAAAATCGGATCAAAGCCGACCCCAGGCCCACGACTCGAAATTCGACAAAAGTCAAAAACTCGAAAGCCCATTCAACCACGCGTTTACCCATACTAAATTTATCAAAATCCGATACTAAACCGTCACCCAAGTCCCGAAATTAAACCCTCCAAATCCCTAGCGTCAAACCCCCAATTTACACCATAAATTCACACCAACTAGGGGAGAAATTACAGGGAAATAAAATTATTGATATAAAAATAGCACAAGGGACTTACCTCAAGATAATTATAAAAAAAAGGGGGACTTACCTCAAGAATCTCCTTGAAAATCCTCTCACTAATTGCCAAAACCCGAGCTCAAAATGTTAAAATAAAGTCAAAAACGTGAACCTTTGAATCTGTATGTTCTTCCCAGTACTTCCGCTTATGTGGTAACCTAACCGCTTATGCGGTGTCGCAGAAGCGACCTCACAACCGCATCTGCGATCCCTTCCGCTTCTGCGGCCCCTCACTTCACTCTTTTGGACTCGCTTCTGCATAACCCAGACCGCTGTCCATTTCAACTTCAGGGTGCCCCTGTCACATCCGCGGTCACGCAGGTGCAGGAAATCATTCGCACCTGCGACCACCTGCTCACACCCCTCCAAACTTCGCACCTGCGCATCCATGCCCGCACCTGCGATCAAAGCTACGCAGATGCGGTTACACAAGTAGAGCCCAACTTCAGCAATTTCCCAAGTTCAACTTTTGATCCATTAACCATCCGGAATCAACTTGAGGCCCTCGGGACCTCAACCAAACATACCAACCAGTCCTAAAACACGATACGAACTTAGTGGAGCCCTCAAATCACCTCAAACAACATCGAAAACACGAATGTCACCCCAATTCTAGCTTATTGAAACTAAGAAATTTTAACTTCTACAAATGATGCCGAACCCTATCAAATCACGTCCAATTGACCTCAAATTTTGCACCCAAGTCACAAATGACAACACAGACCTACTCCAACTTCCAGAATTCCATTCCGATCCCGATATAAAAAGTACACTCCCGGTCAAACTTTACAAAAATCCAACTTTTGCCATTTCAAGCCTAATTCATCAACGGACCTCCAAATCACAATTCAGAGACGCTCCTAAGTACAGAATCACCCAATGGAGCTAACAGAACTATCAAAACTCCAATCCGGAGTCGTTTACACATAAGTCAACATCTGGTCTACCTTTTCAACTTAAGCTACCAACTTTGGGACTAAGTGTCTCAATTCATTCTGAAACCTCTCCGGACCTGAACCGACTAGCCCGACAAATCACATAACATCTATAAACTACGAAAGGAGTACTAAATAGGGGAATGGGGATACAACTCTCAAAATGACCCGTTGGGTCGTTACATCCTCCCCCTCTTAAACAAACGTTCATCCTCAAACAGGTCTAGAAATATACCTAGAGTCTTAAATAGGTGTGGATATTTGCACCGCATCTCCAGCTGGGTCTCCCATGTAGCCTCCCTAACTGGCTGACCTCTCCACTACACCTTTACTAAAGCTATGTCCTTTGACGTCAACTTTCAAACCTGCTGATCCAATATGGCCACCGACTCCACATTATAAGTTAGATCACCATCCAACTGAACCGTGCTGAAATGCAAAACATGAGACGGATCTGCGACATACTTTCGGAGAATCGAAACATGAAATACTAGATGCACACTCGACAAACGCCCAATATAACTAGGTCTCAACTTGACTTTCTTTCCGAATCTCATAACACCCTTCATGGGTGAAACCTTGAGCAGAACTGTAAGACCCCGGAAAATTTTGCCAAGCGATATAGGATTTCAAGGTGCCTGGTCGACTAATAATAATATTTTATGTGCTTTAAATATGATGTAAATGAATTGTATGTAATTAATAAGTGTATGAGTCATGTAATAAGTTATGTGAGGTCCAAGGGTAAGCCTAAATCTAAGCCAAATGGGAAAATTTCATAATCGGCTAAAATTCTAAATGAGTTTGCACTAATACTCTCTTTGAAAGATCATATCTAATTGTGTATTAAGTATTATGTGATGAATAACCTATTAAATGAAAGGTCTTAGAGTCTAGTTTCCAACGCTTAAACCGTTCATCATTTGGACATTCCTACGCAAAGTTATGGTCAAATTACCAAAAGCTGGAAAGACGCGATCTTGCGTCGAATCTGCGATCGCAGAATCAAAATGCGATTC
>ML265676.1:0-25474 GCA_005239495.1 Nicotiana undulata
CGAACTCTACACCTGAGGACTCGTAACTGGAGTAGAAAAAATCCGTATAATATTCTTGAAAAAAATTTCACCGTACTCCTTTAGAATCTCAAAATTTATACGTTGTTAGGTTTCTAAAAATTCTCGTTGCTTATGAAATGTTGAGAATCAGAAATCTGCTGAAAGTTTTATAAGAATGGCAACGTTATGTTTTTTTTTTGTGGAACTTCCTAGCTATCAATTCATTGATAAATTATAATTGTAGGAAAATGACTAATATTTTGTATCAATGATTGTGGGGATGGGATTTCAAATGTAAGGAATGAAGTGGTGTAGGAATATTTTGTAAGAACTAACGTGCAAAGGCTTTATCTAGTTGTAGTGTTGAAATTAGTTAGAAATGAAATAGTCTTGCTCATGTTTTCAAGATATGAAGTGTTGTCATTAATTATCCATTTGTTGCCACCTATTCCAATGTGACCATGAGTCATTGTTTGGAAAGTGGTTGGCTGCCACATTTTTGGAGGGGTGGGGTGGAAATTTTTAATACTTATCCACTTATTTGGTAATTAGGTAATGTCTCGTTACTTGATAATTAATTAATTACCCGCATAATTTAAAACTTATATCGAATTACTCAAAATTCTACCTATTTTTAATATACTTTACATATACTTCATATATTATACTAACGTGGTCATATGGTATCTTGTATGGTACTAGTTCATAATTATCGGGTATTGATTTTAGACATGAATTTTTTTACGGGTCTTTACATCCTCCCCCACTTAGAATCATAACTTAAGAACTTCAAGTTCTTGATTTCTATAACAATGCATCAGACTGACCTATACTACTCGGAATGACACCAAACTTTGCAGGAAAGTCATAAATGACATAGCGGAACTATTCCCAGTCCCGAAATTCTGTTCGGACCTCAATAACATAAAATCACGTTCCAAACCAAATTTCAAACTTAAGGAAATTCTTGTTTCTATATTGGGCGTCGAAATGCTCCCGGGTCATTGAAAACTCATTCCGAACATACGCCTAAGTCCGAAATCATCATACGAAGCTAATGGAGTTGTCAGAACTCGATTCCGAGGTCGTTTGCTTAAAAAAGTTGACCAAAGTCAAACTTGGCCAAAAGGCCAACCTTAAGGAACCAAGTGTGCCTAACGCACTCTAAACACTTCCAAAATCCGAACCACCTGTCCCCGCAAGTCATAAATCATAATAAGCCGCTATGGGAAGTCTCGTGGTAAGGGAACGGGGTCCTAATACGCAGAACGACCGGTCAGGTCGTTACAACTTATTTCCATAGGAGCTGACGAAGGGGCCGATGAAGTCTATCCTCCATACATCGAACACTTCAACCTCTTGAATTGGGTTCATGGGCATCTCATGGCGAAATGAGATGTTCCGACTCGCTGACATTCATCATATCCCTTCACCCATAGATGTGCATCCTTAACACACAGTTGGCCAGTAGAACCCGACTTCTAGAACTTTCGCTGCTGTCCTGACTCCTCCAAAATTTCCACCATATGCCGATGCGTGACATACCTCCAAAACAGAAGATTGATCTATCTCGGGGACACACCTCCAGATCATATTGTCAACACAAATTCAAATCAGATAAGGTTCATCCCAGCAATACATGCGGCAATCACGATAAAACTTTTTCTTTTGTAGAGAGGAAAGGTCATAGGGAACTATACTGCTTGCCAAGTAATTTGCAATGTCTGCATACCATGGCACTTCCTCAAGGCTTGTGGCGAGTAGCTGCTCGTCTAGAAAGGTTTCCAGAATATCCTCTACCTCAACAGATTTTTCCGCTCCTTCCAGTCGCGATAAGTGATTAGAAACTTGGGTTTTCGTGCCCTTAAGGTCACAAATTTCCAAGTCGAACTCTTGTAGCAGCAACACCCAACGAATCAGGCGCGATTTTGACTCTTTCTTTTCAATCAGGTACCTGAGAGCAACATGATCAGTATATACAATTACCTTTGAGCCAATCAGGTACGATCTAAACTTGTCAAACGCGAACACCACATCCAACATCTCCTTTTCAGTTACAGTGTAATTCAGCTGGGTTCCACTCAATGTTGTACTTGCATATTAAATTGGGTGAATTATCTTGTCTTTCCGCTGTCCTAGCACTGCTCCCACTGCATAGTCACTTGCGTCACACATTAGCTCGAACGGTTGCTCCTAGTCGAGAGCAACAATGATGGGTGCTGTGACTAGCCTCTTCTTCAACTCCTAGAATGCTACCATGCAGTCATCAGAAAACATGAAAGGGTGATATTTTTCTAACATCTTACACAGAGGGTTGGCAATTTTTGAGAAGTTTTTAATGAATCTCCGATAGAAACCGGCATGCCCGGCAAAGATCCTAATTGCTTTAACTGATGTTGGTGGTGGAAGATTTGCTATTACATCAACTTTCACACGATCCACCTCGATTCCCTTGCTTGATACTAGGTTCCCCAAGACTATACCTTCTTGTACCATGAAATGGCACTTTTCCCAATTAAGTACCAGGTTAGTCTCAATGCACCTTTTCAACACTCTGGTCGGATTTGTAAGGCACTCCTCGAATGAGTTTCCCACCACTAAGAAATCATCCATGAACACTCCATTATGTCTTCGACCATGTTTGTGAATATGGCCATCATGCACCTTTGGAATATGGCAGGTGCGTTGCATAGGCCAAAAGGCATCCTCCGAAAGGCAAAAATCCCATATGGACATGTGAACGAGGTCTTCTCTCTGTCCTTTGGTGCAATGGAGATCTGATTTTACCCTGAGTACCCATCTAGAAAACATAAGTGGGACCTCCCTGCCAGTCTGTCAAACATCTGATCAATGAAGGAAATTGGGAAATGGTCTTTCCGGGTGGCCAACTTTAATTTCCTGTAATCCATACAAATTCTCCAACCTGTGATGGTTCGTGTAGAGATCAGTTCATTGTTATAATTTTCACCACCGTCATACCACCCTTCTTCGGAACACATTGCACCGGGATAACCCAGTTGCTATCAGAGATGGGGAAGATGATTACCGCATCTAACCACTTAATGATCTCCTTCGTTACCACTTCCTTCATATTGGGGTTCGGCCTTCTTTGGTGTTCTCTGGACGGTTTGTGCCCATCTTCCAGCAGAATATTATGCATACAAAATGCCGGGTTGATCCCCTTAATGTCTTCCATGGTCCACCCAATGGCAGTCTTTCACTCCGTGAGTACCTGCACATCTAACAACCTAGATGAGATAATAACAAGTAATGTGGAGTTAGGTCCTAAGAACGCATACCTGAGATGGGCGGGCAGCGACTTCAACTCCAACTTTGGTGGTTCCTCTATGGATGGCTTGGCTGGAGGAGTTTCTCGTTTTTCTAAGTGCAGGGACTCAAATTCAAGTGATCTCTTCCAAAAATCTTTTCCCTCAATAGCAAGCACCCATTCGCCCAATTCTTCACCATTCACCTCATCTAAATTCATAAGACATGCAGCTAGAGGATCCTCAATAGTCAAGGTCTCATCATCCTCTTCCAGGATTACATCCACAACATCAATTAAAGAACAATTGGCGAATTCACTTGGCCGCCTCATAGATTTCTGCACGTTGAATGTTATTTCCTCATCATTTAACCTCATCTTGAGCTCTCCAGTTTGACAGTCAATTAGAGCTCGCCCCGTGGCCAAAAACGGCCTTCCCAAAATTATGGGAATTTATTCATCTACTCTACAATCTAGAATTACAAAATCTACAGGGAACACAAACTTCCCTACTTGCACCAACACGTCATCGAGAATACCTGAGGGCCTTTTCACAGTTCTCTCGGCCAACTGCAACAACATAGACGTGGGTATAGCTCTTCCAATCCCCAGTCTTTTGCAGATAGCCAGGGGCATAAGATTTATGCTAGCCCCCAAATCACAGAGTGCCTTAGAAAAATCAAAGTTACCTATGGTGCAGGGAATTGTGAAACTCCCTGGATCAGACAACTTTTCAGCAATTGGTCTAGTTACAACAGCACTGCAGGTCTGAGTTAGAGTCACTGTGGCCAAGTCTTAGAATTCGAATTTGCGGGACATCAAGTCCTTCATCATTTTTGCATAACTAGGCATCTCCTTCAAAGCATCAATCAATGCAATATTTACCTGAATTTGTTTCAACATTTCCAAGAACTTCTTGTATTGCTCATCTTTTTGGTACTTGTCCAGCCTCTGTGGGAATAGTGCTGGAGGTATCTTCTTCCTAGTGATTTGGTCTTTCTCTTTGTCAGACACTACCTCTACTACCGGTTCATGTGCTATCTCATTTTCTTTCTCCACCTCAATCTGCGTGTTGGACATGCTGCACTGTCACCTCGGTCAGTCTTGGTGAATCATCTAGTTCAATGGGCACTGGTACAAGTATCTAAGTAGGTCTGCTTTCTCGAGCCCTCTCTTGCTCCAAGTCTAGGTCTCTACCGTTACGTAGACTCACTGCCATCAGCTGCTTTGGGCCCTGATCTTTTGGATTTACCTGAGTGTCTGCAGGTAATGTCCCATGAGGACGATTATACAATGACATCGATATCTGACCCATTTTCACTTCAATATTCTTTATGGCTGACTCATGTGCATCTACTCTTTCACTCATTTTTGCATTCGACCCAATAACCTGCTGCATCATTGCCTTGAGTCTAGCAAACCCATATTCCTGTCTCCCATTATGTTGCTGTTGAGGTGAATGATAACCCTGCTGCTGATTCTGGTTATTGTAACCCTGTGGCCTTTGATAAGGCGCCATATTACCGTGAGGTCGCATGGCTCCCATATTTACATTATTATGCTGCTGCTGGACTAGCCTGTACGACTGATTCTGTTGGCCCCAATTCTGACCACCCTGTCTTTGTCCCCCATAGTTGGACACATAATTCATGTTCTCAGGATAGTGTTGGTGATCACCCTCAGCATTCCACTGGCTACCAAGTGGTTGACTAATGCAAGATGTGCATAAGGCCCCATTGGTTGTATAAACTATGTGCCCCTGCTGCTTCTGACCTGACTCTTCCACCTTTTTGGTGAGGATGCTCATTTGTGTAATTAATGTGGCCATATTTTCAGCAAGAGTGTTGGTTGGATTTAAAGCCACTGAGTGGACTACTGGAGTGATGGGTGCGTTTCTGGTTGTCCATCCCGAATTATGTGCCATCTTGTCGAGCAGGACATGGCTTTCTCTCCATGTTTTGCTCAAGAATGCTCCACCAGCTGAAGCATCAACATTAGCCTTCACGCTATCTGCCAGACCCATGTAAAGCCTCTGCCCCAACATCTGCTCAGGAATACCATGGTGCGTACATATAACCAACATCCCCTTGAATCGTTCCCACATTTCTTGCAATGTTTCAGTTGGTTTCTGTCTTAAGCTCAAGATTTCATCAATTTGGTGATCAGTCTTGATGGGTGGATGAAACTTGTTCACAAATTTCTTGACTAACTCCTCCCAAGTAGTGATGGAATTAATAGGGAGTGAATTTAGCCAAGTCTGGGCTGCTCCTGTCACAAAGAATGGAAACAACAACAACTTTACTGCTTCCTGAGTCACGTTGTGCTGTCTTTGTGTTTTGCAGATTGACAGAAAATTATTCAAATGTTGTTGAGGATCTTCAATGTATGACCCCGAGAATAGTCCCTTATTTTGCAACAAGTGCAACGTGTTGTTTGTGATTTGAAACGATTCAGCCTGTATTTGCGGGACTACTATAGCTGTGGCAAAATTATCTGCCGTGGGTTGTGCCCATTCATATAGAGTAGCCTATGGCACAAGAGGATCCACTACCTGTGCAATTGGGTCTTCCACGTTATCCCCATTATTTCTGTTATTCACCAGCTCTGCCATGTCTGGTTCAGGTTGTTCAGTTGAGTGTTGTTGTTTGCTTTTCTGGTTGGCCCGATTCAAGGCCTTGAAAACTTTCTCGGGATCTAATAATGCTTCAAACACTTCATCAGTTCTCGATGAGTTTCTAGGCACGCACCTGTACAACCAAGTTAGCAAACGTTAAAATTTCAATGTATTGATTGAAAGTGAAGAAAATTGACTACACTAAGAATTTTTGTATTTCTTCTAACTGTAATTGATAACACCGTTAATTCTCCGGCAACGACGCTAAAATTTGATCGCGCCCAACTATGCGTTATAAAAAGGACAAAGCGGTCGTTGCAAATATAATCCGGGTATTTAGCGCAGAGTCGAATCCCACACGAATTAACCTATCAATTACTGTTATCGGACTCACTTAATTCTACGTAATCAACTTCCAAGATATTTTGACTAACAATTGGTTGTGTTTCTACTAACTATTACTGAATGAAACTATTTAAATTAAGAGCTAACTATGAATGAGTTATAAGCAATAAATAGAAGGATCTAAGGTTATGATTTCCCCGATTGATGGAATCCCTTCCTGCTATGTTTCATATAGATTTGCCTAATTTTCTCTATTGATCATGAGCATTCTTACTACTGTAAATCTCTCCCGAGTAATTATGACAATTTACTAGACATACTCTCCCGAGTTACGCTAGCTGGAGTTTATTATAACTCACTTAGATCGCACCAAAGGTTTCGTTATCCCTAATCCCACCTTTAAACCCTCGGTTATTGATTCCTCACATACGTCGAGAGTGATGTTATTCAACAACTACCTAAATATGCACTCTCTCCCGAGTAATACATACTAAATAGGCACATCTAATTGAGGATCCTTTCAATTAACTACAACAAGAACATAGTTGAATAAATAGAGATTAACTTGGAAAAACTATATTATCATAACAAGAAGTTCATCACTAAATAGGTTTCATCAAAATCCTAGACTAAATAATTAGCTACGCGTAATTGTTTTCATAATCACAACAACAAAATTCATCATGAATGATTAAAACAAAAGGAAGAAAGGTAGAACTCGATGCCGAATTTTCCTCCTTGCCTCTTGCCTTCAACAAAACTATTAAAACCTTCATTTCTTCTTTTTGGGCGAACTAGACCTCTTATAGGTTAAGGAAAATTGCCCACGAACTTCCAAAATTACCCCTGATATTAAGCTTCCTCGGCGTGACTAGCGCGGCCGCGCTCGAACCGCGCTTATTGACTTTCACACTGTTTGTCGTTCCTATACTAGCGCGGCCGCGCTTGGACCGTGCATATGGCACTTAATTCTGCCTGACTTCACCTGCTCGAGCGCGGCCGCGCTAAGACCGCGCTTGGCCCGCGCTCCTGGGATCAACATTTTCCTCTCTTTTTTTTCTTTCTTCTTTCACACGCATTCAACTCTGAGTGGCTTTCCTTGCTTTAAATTAAGCCCAAACACTGTTCTATGTCCTCATAATCAAGACTTGCTCCTGCAAAATACAAAATTCACAATTAGAGCCATTTTTTGTCATTTAACCTTCCTAGAACAGTGAAGCATAATCAAGTTAGGACGTAAATGGTTGCTAAACTACATGAATCTAACCTATTATCATCCTACACGTACATTTTCTTTTTCACTTACAAACAGTGTCGGAGTTCTTAAGGAGCAAGTTTTCAAACAAATTCAAGATTTTGTTAATTTTGAAAAAAAAAAAAACATTTCAAAATTTTCTAAAGTACTTTATATTCCTCTTTCATACTAATTTTTGCTTGCAAGTTGCATTAGTTTTGGACTTTTGGTGATATGCTGCTTAAAGTGTTGCTCTACTCTACAAGAGTTTGACGCTGTTATCTATATCTATATTTGTATTATTATAAAAGCACGAATAACATATGTTAAATGTTGAGCGATTAAAATATTCCCAAAATATTAATAGACTTTTATGTCCTTAAATTGTGTATAATTTAAGGATCTAAATATAAATTATATAATGATGAAATTCTTTTTCGATTTAAACTACACATACGCGGACCCTACAAAGTTAACCCTACTTGAATTAGAAAGGCACATCCATAATTCTTTCTCTTTTTTTATTTATTTTATTTACGTAAGATGCCTATGCATATAATGAAATGGCATGCATGTAGATTTAACCTTTATTTTTTGTATTTTGTGATTTATCTTATTTTCTTGTACGGTTTTGTTGCGATCGTACAAAAATTGAGCTATTATGTGCTGAAACGGGGAGGAAGAAAGCTAAATAAAAAGCTTAAAACTTTGACTAAACCAACCAGAATTAAATTAGTCATCTTCAAAGCCTAAAAGCTCACATATAACCAATTATATTTATAATATAATTCAAAGGTCCTTGCATGAAGTAAAATTTTATTGTACCTCTGTAATTATGGAGTTTCATACCTTTAAAAAATATAAATCGTCCCTTCAAGTAAGTAATATATGAATTTTTTATGTACAAGGAACTTACTATATGTATAAATCTTTTCGGGATTCATAGTAAAAATAACTAAAAAGACATACTTTCATCTTTATAAGTCTTTTTAAAATCAGCCGTATTCGGCCAGGAACCAAGATAGAGAGGATACAAGGGTAACGAATTATATACTAAGTAGGAGAGTAAGCACATGCCTTTTGACATTAATTTGATGATAAAAGCAAATAAAGTTTATGCAGTTAGATTTCTTATACTACTTTAATTTCTATTTTGTGTTTCAACTAAATATGTTTTGAATTTTTAATTCGGCTAGAAGTAGTACTATTACTTGCACAATGTTTATAATAATTCTAGAGATGACGTAGCCATGCATAGATACTAGATAGTCTAAAAGTTGAAGACAAACCTAAGAGAATCCACTAATTACAAGTTTTCTTTAAAAATTCTTGTGTAATAATCACATGGTAGAATCTCAATCAAAAGGGAAGAAACACAGCTTTCACTTTTCAATTAAGTCCTTACTGAATAACTGTGTTTCTTTTTAGTCCATGTATTATGTAGACTATAAGCACATGCATGTAAACATTAAGACCAGGGGCGTACGCGAGAATTTTTGTAAGCGGTGTCAAATTTATAAAAGTACAAAAATAATAATATCAATTATCATATTTCTAGACAATAAATATTCTTAGTCTATTTGTTTTGTTGAATTTTTAATTAGAAATGGTCGTGGGTTCAATTCTACTTCATCACAATTTTTAACCTTACAAACTCTTTCAAATATTTGCAAAAATATGTACTAGTTGAGGTTTGAACTTATGATCTTTTAGAGAAAATCTAGCACATAACCAACACACCAAACGATAATTTATGTGAATTGTTGTCATTTTTTCGTATTTACCGTTTCCTTATAGTATTAATATATATATTTAGTAAAAAAATTGATGAAGTGGTGTCGCGTGAGTGCATCCGCCCCTGATTAGGACAATATGTTTTATTTCAATTCCCAAACGATATGGTTAAAATTTTGGGCTTTTTCGGAGGTTATCATCATAGAATCAGTCACCATCTTTCTTGAGCTAGCATCGTTTACTAGAAATTTTTTTGTTCCCTAATATATGCTACTACTTGGTATCTTGATGCAGGGAGATGCGCAAATTTTGTTGTAAGATACTAATGTTTAAAGAAATAAAATAAATAATAAATGAGATAAAATCTTCTTATCGCAAAGAAGAGTAGCTCTTCATAATTATGATTTCAATTTCGGGTTATGCATGCTAAAACCCCATTCGCTTATTTTCTTTAAGTACACTGTCAATCTCATAACTAAGAAACAAGGTAAAACTCATTAAATATGCAGATTCCATCATTGCAACCTCTGGAATCGATAAGAAACAGAAGAAGAAAAAAGAAGAAGAAGCAAAAGACATCCAAATCCGAGATGAATTTTCCTTCACTCTATCCGGTGCAAGTGAAGGTTTTTTTATTATTGCTTTTTAAAACAAGGCATTTGAAAGTCTCATGTATTTGATGCCTATCCTATGTATTTTTATATTGTATCAAGTTGTTTGTTTGGTGTATATTTATGGATTTGAGCATACCCTAAATATATACAGTGTATTTTTTATAACCTAGAATATAGGATCCGATATTTTTACCTTTTATAACACTCCTATGTGTTTTAAATTATATCCATTTCAATTTAGATATATATAAAATGTATATGCAGAGTATAATCATGACCTATAAAATATATACTCAAAGCATTTTCCACTATAAAACATACAAAAAAAGTAAATAACTTATTCCAGTATTATAACATGTATCACACTTGCAAATAATGTGTAAGATATATGTGTAAGTGTTATAAATAGAATT
Source organism: Nicotiana undulata (assembly GCA_005239495.1). Lineage (NCBI taxonomy): Eukaryota > Viridiplantae > Streptophyta > Magnoliopsida > Solanales > Solanaceae > Nicotiana > Nicotiana undulata. The sequence continues at coordinate 10,220 of ML265676.1, forward strand.
TTATTTAAGGTGAATGTCTATATTTGAGAGAGATTTTAGGTTTTGTTACGTGGTGACTAAGTCACTTTTCCCCTGTAAATAAAAGGTTCTATTCCATTGTAACTGATTCCAAAATTCAATAAGAATTCGCTCTCTCTTTCTCTGTGATCACGCTCAACTATATCTTATAAAAAGACTAAGCAGACGTTGCAAATATAATCTGAGTATTTAGCCCAGAGTCGAATCCCACAGGGAATTAACCTATCACTTGTTGTTGTTAGAGTACTAGATTCTCAATAATAAACTTTTCCAAAAGTTATGAGTATTACTTTCCGGTATTTCAACTACTATAGCTGAACGAAAATAATAAAACTAAAGATTAACTACTACTGAGGTGTAAACAAATGCGATAAAGGTCTAAGGTTATGGTTTCCCCCATTGATGGAACTCACTTCTTATATATTTTCTATAGTTTTGGCTTAGTTATTTCTATCAATCATGAACACTCCAGCTATCATAAATATCTCTCAAGTAATTATGATAATCTACTAGACGCACTCTCTCAAGTTACGCTAGCTAAATTGCATTACAGTTCACTTTAGATTGCACCCAAGGTATCGTTATCTCTAATCCAACCTTTAAACCCTCGGTTATGGATCTCTCCTATACTCCGGGAGTGATGTTGTTAAACAATTACCTAAATATGCACACTCTCACAAGTAGATACACACTAAATATGAATAGCTAATTGAGGGCCCTTCAATCAACTACAACAAGAACGTATTTGAAAAAATAGAAATTGTAAACCAAGCAAAACTATATTAATATCACAATAAGTTCATCCTCAACAGGTTCCACCAAAATCTTATATTAAAGAAGTTAGCTACTCATAATTGTATTGCAAACAACAAAAGAAATCATGATCAAAGGTAAAATCACAAGGAAGGAGGATGGGAATTGATGCCCAATTGCCCTCCTTACCTCTTGCCTTTGCTCTTCTTGAATTAGTCCTAAAACCTTGATTATCTACTCCTTTGGGCTAGTTGAACCATATATAGGTTAAGTGGATTGGTCCCAAACTTCCAAAATTTCCCTTACGAAATAACTCTCTCGCCTGGACTAGCGCGGGCGCGCTATACTAGCGCTAATACTCGCGCTAATGGGGTTTCCGTCTGCCTAGGTTCACTGGACTAGCGCGGGCGCGCTACACTCGCTCTAATGCCCGCGCTAATGGACTTTCATTCTGTCCCAAAGCGTTTTCCTCCTTTGATTCACCCATCAAATATCCCACGGGGCTTTTCTTCTTCAATTTCGCCAAATCACCATCCCAAGTCCTCAATAGTGCATTTAGCTCCTGTGAAACACAAAATCACAATTAGAGCCAATTTATCATCATTTAATAATCTTAAGACAGTGAAACATCATTGAGTTAGAGCATAAACATATGCTAAACTACGTGAATTTAGCCTGTTATCAACACCCCACACTTAAATCATTGCTAGTCCTCGAGCAATCCACTATATCCTACAAAGGTTCTTTCATCAAGCAATTCCTTACGGTATCACACCACGAACATTTTACAAGTATTGTACCTAGCCATGTAACATCTATGCCTCAAGTAGCGACTCTCACATGCCATGCCATACTCTTACTTCCTCAAAGTACTATACACAAAGGTCAGGACTTACCTTTCCGTCATGAATCACATTCCCTCACATCACACAATCGAGAGTAGTTACACAAGAGTAATATTAAGAACAAGTAGGAACTTAAAGTATAAAGAATTCACTCACTCTCGGAAAGAACATTCATATGCCACAAAGATACACCATAGGCTTGCCCGTAGTGTAATACTCTACTAATCGAGTCCATTCAGTCTAAGATCAATTAGGTCTTCATTTGGTTGTAGTGTAGGCTAAGGGACGGGTATGATATCTATTGATATAATGACTAACCTCCCTAAGAACTTTTAATACAACTACTGTAGCTTTCAGCCCATTCTTATGTTTGGCCAGAATTTCCACCAGTCTCTTTAGTTTACCCCCAACATTTCATTAAGTGCATTTTTTTTTCTTCTTCAACTCACCACCCATCAAGGACTATATTTATTCATTGTCCTTCTTTCTTCCTATATATATATATAAATTTTTTTTCCAGCGGTGTTCATTCTTTTATGCTTCGCACCATTCTTCCTATTTCGTTGATTCCACTCAAAAACCAGACCACCACCCCCACACTTAGACTTTTACATGTTCTCTACAATTCAAGTGCTTATAGGAGGTATAGGGTTCAAACAATCAGGCTATTCAAACTATTGGGTATGGTTTGTAATGTGGTTGCCAACAAAACAGGCTTATAAGCTCAAAAGGGTTAACTATGGTGAATTGCAATAAGGTGGATACATATTTATGTCTGGCTTAACAAAGAAATGCCTATATCACTTCTAAGACTGAACAAACTACTATTTCTCTTTGCACACACACGGGGAAAGTTCAAGGTATCAAATGTGGACATAGAGTACAATGTAAAATACCTTACACTCACATGGCACATAATTCACTCCAAATTGGTTCATCAAGACACTCCATTGAGAATTCAAGTCCGTTACAATATGCAAAATTAAGGCATTCTACAAGAGTCAACCAATGAGCCTAAGCGTCAATCTTTGGTGTTTGGGTGTAACACACTAAGGGATGCATCTCTTTGCCCAAAGGAAACCTAACAACTAAACCACAATAAAAAGAAAACTAACTATACCCGGTTCAAGCTAAACCCTTGAAAAAAAACCGTGGTAAAAAAAAAAAACCAAGGGAGAGTTGCTACACTACCTAAAAAGAAAATTAAAAAAAAAATCTTTTTTGTGTTTTCTTTGGACTAACTTCCCTCAAGAAAACTGCCTAAGTAGTCCGTCATCAGGAAGAGTCCACTACATTTTTTTTGTGATCGACTTAGGCCCTCAAGAACCCCGTCGAAGGGATCCGTCGTCGGGCCAAGAAGACTTAATTTATTATACACTATGTACATCACAACCAAAACAAAAACAACCTAAAACAAAACTAACAAAAAGAAAACATGAAAAGCAACTACAATTCTACCAAGTTAAACGAAAATTAAAGCAAACAAATAACAAGTGTACAACATACAAATAACAGGGAATCCTTCCCCCACCCACTCTTATAATGAGGACATGTCCTCATGGCCAATAAAAATACAGAGTAAGGTAAGGGGACTGCCCTGACAACTTAATCTTGGTCGGAGACAGTTCCTGGGTGCACGTTTCAAGCACGACCCAGGGAGCGTAGCCAGCCCATAATCTTCTTTTCTGATTTTTTCTGATGGGTAGCCATTTCATCAACTCTGGTCCCCAGTTCAGTCACTGAGGTCCTCAACCCGGCCACGTCGTGCTCCAGGTGATCCAAACGCTGTCCCCGACTGACCCTAGACGGGCCACCAACATCCGCAGCCTGCGCCTGAACGGGCTGCTCCACCCCCATGTGCTCAGTCTCCTCCTCTCCATGTTGAGCCTCCCCCTCCGCCTCATCTTCCTCAAAGTCATGCCCTTCTAATTCCTCATCCTCCACCACTACTTCCTTGCCCGTAGTAACTCTTTTAGCTTTGAAGGGATGCACTGTTGGCACCCAGCCATCTACAGCAAAGTCGCCTGGCACCCCAGCCGCAGCGCACAATCGAGTAACGAGAGATGGGTAGAAGAACCCATACCTTTGGACCTTGCTGCGGACAAACATCTCCTCGTGAATGACCTGGGCCACATCGAATGGTGCATCTGTCATGAAGCACCAAATCAAACACCCTCGAGGAATGTTCACCTCTGAGGTGTTTTTGGATGGCAAGAGTCGGCTGTTGATTAGGTACATCCAACATTTGGCCTCAAACTTGAGGGACGAGGAGTGGAATTTGTTTCCATATTTGTACCACTTCAACGCAACGCCCGGTTGACAGATGGTCGGGGTGAACCTATCCCAGGTAGACCACTTTTTTCCATTGTCCTGGTAGGCATCCACATACTCATCCGCTAGTGGAGGTAGCCTGTACATTGTCCGAATGTTCTCCACTAAGGCATTGACCTGCCTCCTCCGCACTGTTACCACATAGTCTATGTGCTCCGGAGAGTTGGCATAAAATTCCCGGACAATCATGGCATTGGACTCATCGGGCTCCTCAAATAAAATATCCAGGCGATGCTGCATTAACACCTCATACATTCTAGTACAGTTCATCCTGATGGCGTCAGAATCCATGGCCTGCTCAGGTACAACTGACTTATCTTTATTTTCAGTGAACTTGTCCTAAGCCTTTGCTGAGACAAACTTGTGGCTATTGAAAGGCCTAGAGTCAACTGATTTACGTGGCCTTCCGGTGGGGGCACGTGCTGGTCGGCTTAAGGAGGAGCCGGTGGCTTGACGCTTGCATGGAGGCATTGTACCTACAATAAGCACAATATTAGCTCAGTACAACATGGTGAACCAACTGTGGTTACTCAGACTTCACCACACAATTGGTAACATCAACTCCCCCCAATGGGGCATTTTTACAAACATGTGGTGGGCATTAAACACTTAAACCCCAAATTACTCAATATTGGATATGAAGCACCACCACAATAACCCAAACATAATCACAACAACCCATACTCCACATATCAGCAGTCGCAAGTACAAATCAACTACTACCAAGTATTTCTACCAAATAAGAAGAAGCTACAATTTTTGAACACAAGGAAAAGGAAAACAAAAACAAAACAAAGTTACAAAATTAAAAGAAAATTAGAGGGGGAGATACATACCTGTAGAGTTGAAAGAGGGAGATGGAGTTATGAGGGTTGAATAAGACTTGGGCTTGGGATTGCTTGAGTTGTGGGAGGGAGAAGAAGAAAGTGCAGAGATTTGCTTGAGTTGGGGAAGAAGATGAAGAGGAATAGAAGAAGAGGGGAGGGTTTATGGGGGGTTGTTTCTATCGTGAGAGGGAGAGTGGGGATAGTGGGAGGGGTTGGGTCGGATAGAGGGGTAAAAGTTAATTGAGTGGTTGGGAAGAGTTAAAAAAATAAATAAATAGAAAAATAAAAAAATAACTGAAAACTTACCTATGTCGAGACGGATTAGCGACACCTTAGCGCTAGTGTAGCGCGGGTGCACTAGTCCAGGGATCGTGAGGCAGAATAAAACTTAATTAGTGTGACCTTTAGCGCGAGCTTAGCGCGGCCGCGCTAGTGAATACCTGGGAGGCAGAACAAAACTCAATTAGTGCAACCATTAGCGCGAGCTTAGCGCGGCTACGCTAGTGACAATACCTGGGAGCCCGAATAAAACTCAATTAGCGCGACCATTAGAGCGAACATTAGCGCGGTCGCGCTAGTCCAGACATCAACCAACCTTGTTCTTTTCGTTCTTATTTCTTAGGGTCTTGTGTACACCCTTTTCCTTGCACACCTGCATATGTTAGTACTTACACTATAAACACTATATGTATTGAGTTGCCTCCCAACCAGCACCTTAGTTAATGTCGTGGCACGACAATTACATCAAGTCAATGGGTTGCCTCCCATGAAGCGCCTGATTTAACATCGCGACACGACACAGACTGAGCGCATTTAAGGTTCGCTCGACCTCTGAGGTTCAAAAAGATGCACCACAGATAACTCCTTGGTTTCGTCCATCCCCACATACAGTTTTATATCTGTCCATTAACCTTGAAGGCGTTGGACCCATCTTCAGTAGCAATCTCTACAGCACCAGAGGGAAACACTTCGACCACTCTGAATGGTCCAGACCATCGGAACTTGAGCTTACCCAGAAATAATCTCAATCTTGAATTATAGAGCAGTACCTTATTTCCGGGTTTGAAATTGTGCTCCACAATGTTCTTGTCGTGTAACCTTTTCATTCTTTCTTTATATAGCCTTGTGCTTTCAAATGCTTGATACCTGAATTCTTCCAACTCATGCAGCTCCGTGACTCGACTTGCACTTGCATCATCAAGATCCATGTTCAACTATTTCAGTGCCCACCAAGCTCGATGTTCCAGCTCTAAAGGCAGGTGACAGGCCTTTCCAAACACCAATTTGTATGGAGACATACCAATTGGCATTTTAAATGCAGTTCTATAGGCCCAGAGTGCGTCATCAAGCTTTTTCGCCCAATCAGTTCTTGTGGCGTTTACTATTTTGGTCAACACACTCTTGATTTCACAGTTTGACACCTCAACCTGCCCACTCGTCTAAGGGTGATAAGGGGTTGCTACCTTGTGGCGCACATCACGATTGCAGAAGTGTGTGCCTCCGTCACTGATAATGGCCATTGGAATCCCAAAACGGGTGAATATGTTTTTCTTCAAGAACCCCACCACCACTCTTGCATCATTGGTAGGGAATGCAGCATCTTCCACCCATTTGGACATGTAGTCTACAGCAACAAGTATGTACTTATTGCCATAGGAGCTGACAAAGGGACCCATGAAGTCAATCCCCAAACATCAAACACCTCCACTTCTTGTATCATGTTCATGGGCATCTCATGACGACGGGATATGTTCCCCGTCCATTGACACTCATTACATCCTTTCACCCATTAGTGAGCATCTTTGAACACAGTTGGCAAGTAGAAGCCGACCTCTAACACCTTAACTGCTGTTCGAACTTCTCCAAAATGTCCTCCATACGCTGATGCGTGACAAGCCTGCAAAACAAAAAATTGCTCTATATCGGGGACACACCTCCGGATCATGTTATCAATACAAATTCTAAACAAGTGAGGTTCATCCCAATAGTAATTGCGGAAATCACGATAAAACCTTTTCTTTTGGACATATGAGAGTTCATAAGGTTCAATACCACTTGCCAAGTAGTTTTCAATATCTGCATACCATGGCACATCCTCCATGCTCATGGCGAGTAGCCGCTCGTCTGGAAAGGTTTCCATAATATCCTATGCTTCTACTTCATTCTCAGCACCTTCAAGTCGTGACAGGTGGTCAGCGACTTGGTTCTTCGAGCCCTTGCGGGCACGAATCTCTAAATCAAACTCTTGCAGCAGCAGCACCTAACGAATTAGGCACGACTTGGATTCTTTCTTCTCAATAAAGTATCTGATGGCTGCATGATTAGTGTACACAATCACCTTCGACCCGATCAAGTATGATCTGAATTTGTCAAAGGCGAACACTACCGCCAACATCTCTTTCTCGGTCACCGTGTAGTTCAGCTGAGCTCCACTCAATGTCCTACTTGCGTAGTAGATTGGGTGCATTATTTTATCTTTTCGATGTCCTAACACGGCTCCCACTGCGTAGTCACTGGCATCACACATGAGATCAAACGATTGCTCCCAGTCGGGGGCAACAATTATCGGGGCCGTGACTAGCCGCTTTTTCAGCTTCTCAAGAGCCACCCTGCAATCATTAGAAAACACAAAGGGGTTATCTTTTTCAAGCAACTTACAGAGGGGGTTGGCTATCTTGGAGAAATCTTTGATGAATCGCCGGTAGAATCCGGCATGCCCAAGGAAGCTACGTATAGCTAAAGTGCCCCAAGACAATCCCTTCTTGTACCATGAAATGGCACTTCTCCCAGTTAAGTACGAGGTTCGTCTCAATGCACCTCTTTAGCACACGGGTCAGATTTGCTAGGCACTCATCAAATGAATTTCCCACTACTGAGAAATCATCCATGAATACCTCCATGATTCGACCATGTCAATGAATATGGCCATCATGCAACTTTGAAATGTGGCAGGTGCATTGCAGAGGCCGAATGGCATCCTTCTGAAGGCAAATATCCCATAGGGACATGTGAAGGAGGTTTTTTCCCTGTCTTCTTGGGCGATTGAAATTTGATTGTACCCCGAGTACCCATCCAGGAAACAAAAGTGAGACCTCCCTGCCAGCCTGTCGAGTATTTGATCAATAAAGGGAAGTGGGAAGTGATCTTTCCGGGTGGCAAGATTCAGCTTTCTGTAATCCATGCAATTCTCCAGCCAGTGATGGTTCTTGTCGATATCAGTTCGTTATTGTCATTCTTCACAACCGTCATGCCACCCTTTTTTGGAACACATTGCACTGGGCTAACCTAGTTGCTGTCAGAGATGGGGAAAACAATTCCCGCATCTAACCACTTGATAATTTCTTTCTTCACCACTTCCTTCATGTTTGTATTCAGCCTCCTTTGGTGTTCCCTGGAAGGCTTGTGTCCATCTTCCAGGAGAATCTTGTGCATGCAGTATGCCGGGCTGATCCTTTTGATGTCTGCCATGGTCCACCCAATGGTAATCTTGCATTCACTGAGTACATGTAACAACTAATTTTCCTGCACATCTGACAAACTTGATGAGATAATAACAAGTAAAGTAGAGTTAGGTCCAAGAAACGCGTACCTGGGATGGGCTGGCAATGGTTTCAACTCCAGCTTGGTTGGCTCTTCCACAGATGGTTTGGCTGGCAGGCTCTCTCTTTTCTCTAAGTGTAATGGCTCAAACTCGAGAGCCCTCGGCCAGACCCCTTTTCCTTCAAGTGCTAACACCCATTCTGCCAATTCTTCCCCATTTACCTCCTCCAAATTCATCAAACATGCAACAAGGGGGTCCTCATAGTTAAGGACATATCATCTTCCTCCACTATCACATCCACATCATCAATGAGAGAGCAGTTGGCTAATTCACTCGGTCGCCTCATGGATTTTTTCACATTGAATGTGATTTCTTCATCGTTTAGCCTCATCTTGAGCTCCCCAGTTTTACAATCAATGAGGGCTCTGCCTGTGGAAAAGAATGGACTTCCCAAGATTATGGGAATCTCTTCATCCACTCGACAATCCAGTATCACAAAATCATCAGGGAACACAAACTTCCCCACTTGCACCAAAACATCATCTAGAATGCTTGACAGTCTCTTCACCGTCCTGTCAGCCAGCTGCAGTAACATAGAAGTTGGTCTGGCTCTACCAATCCCCAGTCTCTTGTAAATGGCCAGCGGCATGAGATTAATAATGGCCCCCAAATCACATAGTGCTTTGGCAAAAGCAAAATTGCCAATGGTGCAGGGAATTGTAAAGCTCTCTGGATCAGACAACTTCTCTGCAATTGGTCGTGTCACTACAACACTGCAAGTTTGAGTAAGGGTCATAGTTGCCAAGTCTTGGAAATTGAATTTTTGGGACATCAAGTCCTTCACCATCTTCGCATAGCCAGGCATCTCCTTCAGAGCATCAATTAGAGGAATGTTTACCTGTATCTGTTTCAGTATATCCAAGAACTTTTTGTACTGCTCATCCTTTTGGTATTTGGCCAGCCTATGAGGGAATGGAGCTGACAGTCTCTTTTTCCCAGTGATTTGGGACTTTTCTTTCTCCGCTACCACCTCAAATACCGGCTCCTGGGCTATCTCCACTTCTTTGTCAGCCTCACTTTGCGCACAGGGTTCTCTTTCAGCTGGTTGCACTGTTACCTTGGTCAAGTTTGTTGAATCATCACGTTCAATCGGCACTGGTACCAGTGTCTCGACCTGCCTGCTTTCATGCGCTATCTCCTGTTCCAAGTCTAAGTCTCTCCCATTGCGGAGACTCACTGCCATCAGCTACTTTGGGCCTTGGTCCTTTGGATTTACCTGAGTGTCTGTAGGCAAAGTCCCAAGAGGACGATTATTCAAGGACATTGATATCTGGCCCATTTGCACTTCAATATTTTTAATAGCTGAATCGTGTGCATCTACTCTTTCACTGATTTTTGCAGTTGACCCAATCAACTGTTGCATCATCGCTTCAAGCCTAGAAAACCCATCTTCTTGTCTCCCCCCAAGTTGTTGCTGAGGGGGGTGGTATGCCTGCTGCTGATTTTGATTATTAAACCCTTGTGGACTTTGGTAAGGCGCCACATTACCATGAGGTCTCATAGAACCCATGTTTCCACTATTATGTTGCTAATGAGGTGCTCTGTATGGCTGAGCTTGCTGACCCCAACTCTGTCCACCCTGTCTCTGGCCTCCATAGTTTGACACATAATTCATATTCTCCGGGTAGTGAAGATGATCGCAATCTGCATTCCACTGATTACCAATTGGTTGACTAATGCAAGATGTGCATAAGGCCCTATTGGTAGTATCCACAATATGAACTTGTTGCTTCTGCCCTGAATCCTCTACCTTATTCGTAAGTAAGCTCATCTGTGTCATCAAAGTTGCCATATTTTCAGCAATAGAGTTGGATGGATCTAACGGCACTGAGTGAACCACTGGGGTAATAGGTGCACCCCTGGTTGTCCATCCTGAATTTTGTGCCATTTTATCAAGTAGGATTTGGCTCTCTCTCAAAGTTTTGCTCAAGAATGCTCCACCAGCTGAAGCATCTACATTAGCTTTCACACCATCAGACAGACCCATATAAAATTGCTGCCCCAACATCTGTTCTGGAATACCATGGTGAAGACAGACTACCAGCATCCCTTTAAACCGTTCCTATGTCTCTTGCAGTGTCTCCATAGGCTTCTGCCTGAAGCTCAAGATCTCATCAATTTGTTGCGTTGTCTTGTTCGGTGGATTGAATTTATTGAAGAACTGCTTGACCAACTCCTCCCATGTAGTAATAGAATTGATAGGGAGTAAGTTGATCCAAGTCTTGGCTACTCCTGTCACTAAGAACGGGAAACAACAACAGTCTTATTGCCTCCGAAGTGACGTTTGGTTGCCTCTGTGTCTTGCAGATCGACATGAAGTTCTTCAAATGTTGCTGGGGATCCTCAATTTATGACCCCGAAAACAACCCCTTATTCTGCAAAAAGTGCAGCATATTATTTGTGATTTGGAAGGACTCAGCTTCTATCTGCGGGACCATGATCGTGGTGGCCAAATTATCCGATGTGGGTTGTGCCCAGTCATATAAATGCGCCTCAGGTGAAATGGGCACCCCAGGCGCCGCAATGTGTCCCGCTGAGTCAACCAGATCTTCCCCATTATTATTGTTGTTCCTGTCATTCATGTCTGCCATGTCTGTTTCAATGTGTTCAGTGAGTGGTTGTTGCTTTCTTTTCTGGTTGGCCCTGTTCAAGGCCTTGAAAACTTTTTCGGGGTCGGGTACAACCGATTCACCAGTTCTCGATGAGTTTCTAGGCATGCACCTGTACAACCGATTCAGCAAACGTTAGAATTTCAATATACGAAAAAATCAAAGAAAATTGACTACACTTAAGAATTTTGTATTTTCCTCCAACTACAAATGATAATACCGTTAGTTCCCCGGCAACGACGCCAAAATTTGATCACGCTCAACTATGTCTTATAAAAAGACTAAGCGGGCATTACAAATATAATCTGAGTATTTAGCCCAGAGTCGAATCCCACAGAGAATTAACCTATCACTTGTTTTTGTTAGAGTACTAGATTCTCAATAATAAACTTTCCCAAAAGTTGTGAGTATTACTTTCCGGTATTTTTACTATTATAGCTGAACAAAAATAATAAAACTAAAGATTAACTACTACTGAGGTGTAAACAAATGCGATAAAGGTCTAAGGTTATGGTTTCCCCCATTGATGGAATCACTTCTTATATATTTTCTATAGTTTTGGCTTAGTTATTTCTATCAATCATGAACACTCCAGCTATCATAAATCTCTCTCAAGTAATTATGATAATCTACTAGACGCACTCTCTCAAGTTACGCTAGCTAAATTGCATTACAGTTCACTTTAGATTGCACCCAAGGTATCGTTATCTCTAATCCAACCTTTAAACCCTCGGTTATGGATCTCTCCTATACTCCGGGCGTGATGTTGTTCAACAATTACCTAAATATGAACACTCTCTAAAGTAGATACATACTAAATAGGAACAACTAATTGAGGGCCCTTCAATCAACTACAACAAGAACGTAGTGAACAAATAGAAATTGTAAACCAAGAAAAACTATATTAATATCACAATACGTTCATCCTCAATGGGTTCCACCAAAACCATAGAGTAGAGAAGTTAGCTACTCATAATTTTATTGCAAACAACAAAAGAAATCATGATCAATGGTAAAATCACAAGGAAGGAGGATGAGAATTGATGCCCAATTGCCCTCCTTGCCTCTTGCCTTTGCTCTTCTTGAATTAGTCTATAAAACCTTGATTATCTACTCCTTTGGGAGAGTTGAACCTTATATAGGTTAAGTGGATTGGTCCTAAACTTCCAAAATTTCCATTCCGAAATAACTCTCTCGCCTGGACTAGCGCGGGAGCGCTATACTAGCTCTAATACCCGCGCTACTGGGGTTTTCATCTGCCTGGGTTCACTGGACTAGCGCGGGCGCGCTACACTCGCGCTAATGGACTTTCATTATGTCCCAAAGCGTTTTACTCCTTTGATTCACCCATCAAATATTCTACGGGGCTTTTCTTCTTCAATTTCGCTCAAACCACCATCCCAAGTCTTCAATAGTGCATTTAGCTCCTGTGAAACACAAAATCACAATTAGAGCCAATTTATCATCATTTAATAATCTTAAGACAGCGAATCATCATTAAGTTAGAGCATAAATAAACGCTAAACTACGTGAATTTAGCCTGTTATCACTCTGCAATATTATTTTTCTTCTTTTATTATTTTATATTACGTTATCAGCACGAGACTCTAACCAATTGAGTAGAAGCTTTGGGATTGAGCATAATGATTGTCAATTGTTCCATGGACTTCCTTCGTTATTAAATTCTTGATCTAAGGTAAGTATTTTACTTTATATTTTTCTTTTAACTTCTTGAAATTCTATAATTTGATTTTAAATACTAGAAAAGACAATAAACTTTGATTATAACTCTAATAGAGTTTGCAAGAAATTATAACCACCTGAAGTGGTAAAATATCTATGCCCTGCCATGATCAAATTCATGTATGATTGTGTGCATAGAAGTGGAAACCCATCCCATTGAATTTGCTTCATTCTCATTCCCCTTAAGAGAATGTGATAGCAGTAGGTGATAAGTCTGAAAGAAGACAAAATTATTACCGTGAAGGTATCAATGGATGTGGACATGGTAATAGACGAAATAATAGTCGTCATCATTGCGATAATGAGGATAATAAGAATTATCAAAATAATCTTTCACTCTTTGAAAGTAATATTTGTCATCAATTTGACATGAGATTTTGTAAAGCACATATAGATGATTATGGTCGATTTATGATGTGAATGTGACAACATCTGATTTATGAATACATATTCATTCTTGGAAAAATATTAACGTGCTAGTGATAGTGGATATACCACACTAATCTCTAGAAAAAGGTTTGAGATGAAATAAGAAAATAATTTCATTATTATGACATGAATGGTCATTGATCACATACCTATTGTATTAAAATATTATGGCAATGTTATTATTACTGGCAAAAGTAATAGAAGAAACATATCTTGCCTATAATGATTTTGACCATGACCATAATGGTATTTCTCCTTGAAAGAGATATTCACCATGTAGATATTGATGAATATGTGGTAGTACAAAATTAATTAAAAGCTCTGGAAGAGCCAATTATACTACTTTGGAGAAATAAAATTTATTATCAATAATGTATTGTGTCATAGTAAGTCTCAAACAAACTTATCGAGTTTCTAAAGTATTCGCGAAAACGGTTGGTTATATTGAGACTATAAATAAAGGAAAGATTTAATATCTTTTATTACTATAACTTGTAACGGGGTAATATGTATGTGAAAAGTTACTTTCTTTATTCTTCAGTTTGTACTACATAAATAAAAGAATTTCACAATAAACTTGGAGTTTATTGATAATTGCACACGTCATGGTATAAACCTGAAGTTTATCAATATTCATAACTTATCCAATTGGAATAATTGGTTAAGCCATTAATTTAAGTGTGACGTGCAAAATAAAAGAGAATTCATATGGATAAATATTAAAAAACAAGAAAGTTCTTTACGAATTCTCTTATTTTGCTTGTTCTCGCGATTATTATACCAGCTAAAAATTGGGATTGAATCCCATGAATGATGGAAATATCATAGGTGAATCTGGGCTCATTCACCTGCCATGTATACCACATAAGATGCATCTATGAGATGGTTACATGTGCAATTATTATTAACCCGCAACCTGGTGTTTGTGAGGTAACTTGCTCAATAATTTAATTTAGAGCATAATTTCCAGATTTTCTATTCAAGATAGTTTATCTTGATAAATTGGTTTACATCACAACTGGTTTAGCAAGATGTATTGACTGCATCCACTTAGTATCTAAACTATTGCTTATGAGAACAAATGTATCTATATTAGTTTGATATATGTTATATATGAAAGTATATTACATTCTCCCCTCACAAGTGCTTCAGGGTAGGAACCAAATAATTCTATCGTATTATTATTATTATTGATGTGTGGTGTATATATTAATTAGCACCATAACGCACAAAGATGGGTTCCCAAAGTTGAGGAAGCAAGTTAGTTTTTCCAACATGATAAGGAGAGATAATAAACAATTGAGAAAACGTTATGTGGAATGAATTGTCAATTCTCCATAAGCATGATAATGTGATAGCGAAGATTTCCAAGGTGCAACATATTCATTAGAGTCAATATGTGTGATTTATTCACCAAATCTCTGCCGACGTCAACCTCCAAAAATCTAGTGCACAAGATTGGTATGCGAAGGCTCAAGGATGTGAATTGATGCCCTCATCAGGGGGAGTTAATAAGCATTTTCTTACAAGGGTTTGTCCCACTGGGTTTTCCTTGCAAGGTTTTTAACGAGGCAACCAAAAGGCATATTCCTAAATATGTGTACTCTTTTTGCTTCGCTATAATTTTTTCCCACTAGGTTTTTTTTCAGTTAAGGTTTTAACGAGGCACATTATCTGTTGAATAGACATTCAAGGGGGAGTGTTATAAATGGAATTCTATTTAAGGTGAATGTCAATATTTGAGAGATATTATAGGTTTTGTTACTTGGTGGCTAAGTCACTTTTCCCCTATAAATAGAGGGTTCTATTCCATTGTAATTGATCCCAAAATTCAATAAGAATTCACTCTCTTTATCTGCAATATTGTTCTTCTTATTTTATTGTTTCATAATAGTAAGATACATATCTTAAATCCCAAAAAATTTAAATTATGCTAATTCGTATACAATAAATGGTATGTGTAAGATAAAAAATATTTATACTAGAATATACCATAAATGTTTTGTTAGTAAAACATTTGTGCATATATCCAGTATATTTGTGAAATATTTATATTATTAAACTTAATTACTGTATATATATATATATATATATATATA